>JANAVB010024549.1:0-27955 GCA_029216955.1 Iris pallida
CTTCCGCCGGAACCCGAGCTCCGGCACCACCCGCGAGTCTTTGGCCCTCTTCTGGACGCTTTCCGTTCTATAGTGCTGTTTCGCGGAACCCGCTGCGGTCTTTTCCAAGCTCGGGTGCTGTACACGCAGCCGAACCCCGGCGAGGCGTTAACCCGAGGCCGAGACACTGTCCGTGTGTTCTTTTTCTTGAATTTCACCTGAGAGCTCTGGCCGAACAATTTCTGGTATATTTTCGTTGCCCCGTTTCCATCTTTTAGTCTATGATGAATTTGGTCCACGAATCCCCGGGAATTCGGTAAGCGAGATATTTTCGGATTTTTCGAAACCCTTTCGAAAACGTTCTGGGAGTTCTCGGAAGATTTCATTGGTTTAGGTTTTCCAATTCCATTTCGGAATTGGTTCTGTGGCTTTGAGTGTTCTGTTGGAATTTTCGAAGTTTGTTTCGGTTTTCCGAGTTTCATTTCGGTTTTCCGAATTTCGAAAACGTGCTGTGGATATTTTCGGGTTCGATATTATTTTGGGTTCTGGTTATTATTATTTTCTGGTTGGAAATTGGGTTTTCCTGGTATGGGACTTGTGATTGGTGTTTGAGGCACATTTTCCCAGTTTTTGGGTTGACCGAAAATTAGAGGAAGTGCTGCCGGATTTTTCTATAAAATTTAATTATATAATTTAAAATGGTTTTTCGGAAAAGAATATTATTTTGGATTTTGGGCAACGACTGTATCGGTCAATGGGTCCTGGCTAAGTGCAAACGAAACCGGTTTCGCCGGACGTTGAGGCATTAGCCTATATGACGATTGGACCAATATCTGAGACTCACTATTAAATTTATTTTAATTATTAGTTTTATTTTGTAATTAAATTGTAGGATTTTTTAGAGACTAACAATATCTTCTTCTTATTTAAATTTATGTAAAAAGTCTGTAAAGGGCATAAGCCCATCTTTTATTCACTTTCTGTGGTTTGTAATAAGTTTGTGTAGCTCTTATTCTTTTTCTGGTTTGTGGTTGACATAAACACGTAAAATAGTAAAAATAACTATTTTATAGAAAATCAATAATGTTTTTTCACATTAAATAAATTAGAAAAAATTACAAGTTATTATTTAAACAAGTTTCACGTTTTTCTCATTTAAAGAAAAATATAGTTTTATTATATAAATTATAAAATACCAAGTTTTGCCAATAAACCGATAAATACAAAGTTTTTCCGAAATTAAAATATAAAATGATCTTTCCATCATAATTAGTAGCTATTATGATCCAGAGTTGTATCCAGTTGATGATGCAGAGTTGTATCCACTGGAGACTATATTTTTAGGTCCTATTGATGATGCAGAGCTACTGATTAGTAGCTATTATGATCCAGAGTTGTATCCACTGGAGACTATATTTTTAGGTCCTATTGATGATGCAGAGCTACTGATTAGTAGCTATTATGATCCTGAGTTGTATCCAGTTGTGCTACCAGATGATGCTGGACTTGGAGATGACGAGTCTACTTTTTAGCTGTTGTCATTTACTATTTTCAGTTGTTATTGAAAAAGACTACTTATTTTGTCAGTTGTAACTTTGTTGGACAAGTTTTTAATTATCGGAATATTAAAGTTGTGACAATTAGTCTGTGTTGTTGATTACCTGCATGAGTGATACAGCTTACTGCCGTCGTCTCAACAACGGTGCAGGCTGGACATGATCCGATTCGACCCAAGAAATTGGGACCGGGTCGTGACATGTTTTTAGTGGTGGCCCATGCAGGTCCGATCAACAACTTAGGAAAACATCTAGAAACATTTAGAACACTAGAACATTAATTTGTCACAACATAGGACCGTTATATATTATAAATTTTTTTGCTTGTTATAGACTGGTAGGCTACCTTGCTTATGTTTATATCCTAAACCTTCCAGAGAATGGCCACTGACAAGACCAACCTGCAGGTGATGGAGTATCTTCACCCTATCATACCCCACCTCCCCAACCAAGTCCGGATCCTACACCTCGGCAGCTGGCCGACCTCCCCATAATACAACGGCGGATCCATCATCTTCCCAGACGGAGATGCAGCCCCCTGTGGTAGTACCCACTCCAACTGCTCCACTGGTACCTGTGGACCCCATCGACCTCATAGGTCTTCTACGAGGAGTGCAGAATCCTAGAGAACTCAAGCTGAAGCTCATCGCGAACAGACGACGATTATGAGAGAAGGCATGGAGAATGCCCATAATGTGGCTATGGCTGCACTAGAGAGAGGAGAAGCAGCTCAACATGAACCAAGGCCTGCCAAGGTAAACATAAATCTAAGGATTAATTTATATAACATTAAGGCCATTTTAATTAATGGGGATCATATTGCCAAGGTAGGCGATATTGAGAGTTTCAAGAAACAGAACCCTCGACCCTTCAAGGGAACCGAGGAATCGTCTATGCTGACGAATGGCTCGATAGCATGGAGCATCTCCTAAGCGTCGCTCGACTTCCAGAAGACCTCAAGGCTGAAGCAGTGGGACTCCAACTGCAAAGTGTAGCAAGCACCTGATATCGGAATGAACCCCGACTCCAGGACAAGCAGCTTGACTGGGACACCTTCAAGAGATTGTTCCAGAGGAAGTTCTTCCCAACATCAGAGTTGCGGGAGATGGAGAGGCAATTTCAGAACCTGAAGCAAGGAAATATGACTGTTGGAGAATATACGGCAGAATTCGGCCAACTCAGCCGTTTTGCCAAGAACTTGGTAGCTGACCCAGATGATCGTGCTGAAAGGTTCAGATATGGGCTGAGAGGAGATCCGCACCCATGTGATCTCAGGCGGTGCTAAGACTTATGAAAGGATCCTGGAGCGAGCTTAAGATATAGAGAAGAGCCAACCCGCTCGCTCAAAGAGGGATTATCCTGGAACTAACAACTTCCAGGAAAATCAGAAGAAGCCCAACAACAACAACAACAACCGGCCTCCTCACCACCAGCAGCAGAACCAACAGGCGAGGAACAATGATAGAGCACCTCAGAGGCTGTCACGCCCCAGAACCAGAATACTGGAGAGCGGGGGCAGACATAGCCAGCTACGTATAATGAAATGAGATCCACTCCACTATACGGTCACGGCTGTCTAGATATATGAGGGTTTACCTACAAGCCATCAGTCTCTTAAGGTCAACAAGAAGCCTAGTATCTCAATCACAAGCAAATAAGTAAATATTACAAGATGTAAGATCACAAATATACAATAGTAAGGCATTCAAACATTACATATTCAGCTGATCATGAAGCTAGTCGTTAAAATGTGAGGACTAGCAAGAGTTTAGTCATACATGATCAACCCTAGGTTGCCAATCATGTTACAGCCGTAGGCAGACAGTAAGTAAAGTGTACACGAGCTAACACTTGTTCGGCGGCTAAACGCCTCAAAAGAATAATTTTACAATAAAGTGGGAGGACAAAAAGAAACCCACTCGTTGCCAGGATTCCGTCTAGTGGTCACCATGTGGCTGGAGATTCGGTAGATCCTCTGGAGCTGCTCTGGTATCTGGCCATACAAAATCAGCTGGGTCAGATCCCAGAAAGAGCAAGTGCCACAAAGGAGGCTTCACTTAGGAACTAAAACCAGCAATTAGCACAGGAGTATAATTAAATAAAAGACAGCAATTAAAGAAAACAGGACAGGTGATATACGATGAGGTAACCATGGGACTATTCAGATAACCAGGTTACAACCCGTAAACCAAACAAGGACCGGTGTCACGACCCGCACCCTAGAGTAAGGGCACGAGAAGTGGGTACGTCCAGCCTACGCCGCAGTCGGCGGTAGAACGCTGTCCTAGGTTACTATCTAATCACAACTCACGCAATTATATAATGTACTTGTCAAATCTCAACTCCGAACGGAGGACAAGTATAGATATAATGAATCTCAATCACAGTCTAAGAACGATAAGATATCACAGAAGTTTATAATTAAGACTAAACAAAAACATTTATAAACTACTAAATAATAATATCTCAAACAAACTCAAATACAAACTCGTATCTCAAGTTATTACAATTCAAATTCTAAAACATGAAAACTAAACCAAGTCCACTAGCTAGTCTCCCGATCACTCCTGAGTGTCGGGGCCATAGGTAGCTAAGCTATCTCCTGCTCCAAGGCAAGTAGGGCAAACGTCCTCAGGGCAGTCATCTGTAATATTTTCAACAGGTTCAGTCAGGACAGGAACGAGTACAAATCATCAAAAAATTCTAAGTAAATGACAGAGAACTATAAAGCAGTTATAGACAGTTTTATTGATGAATATGGTAGTTTGTATACAGGTGATGGTATAGAGAAACAGTTAAGGTACAAAGAAAGTAAGGTAAGTAAAATAAGAGAAGAATCATAGCAAATAAGACTGTAAATAGAAACTAGCTGAACTAGAGCAACATGATATAAGTCCAGAATGTAAATGTAACAAGTGCAAAACCAAGTAAAACCAGACAACATGAATCTGATACCAGGTGATTCCAGTACAAGATGAGTCCAGTATAAGATGATTCCAGTCACTGATCAAAGGTTCCAGGGTGAGTCCAGCCTATACTCTAACAGTGTGTTTTAAATTATCGAGATCGACATGTAAACGGCTGTAGGTAATACGGCACACCGCACACTTGGCCAAGTGTGGGATGGCTATCGTTTCAGAATAATTCAAGGGAGTGGTTCCAGTATTTGGAAATGTTCACATGTCTACTCCAATATTTCTCGCCCACAAGTACAAGTGAATCCAGAAAATGACGAGAAATCGAGATGAGTCCAGCCAAACATAATGATACTAGCAAAAGATTCCAGAGTGATTCCAGTAGGTGGTTCCAGTAGTGATTCCAGAGGTGGTTCCAGTAGTGATTCCAGTAGGTGGTTCCAGTAGTGGTTCCAGAAGGTGATGCCAGTAGTGGTTCCAGAAATAGAGGCCAGACAGATAGTATGTGTGTCGCATACATGAATCCAGAAATATCCACACGTGTTGTAAGAATCACAAAAACTAACTAGAACTGAAGTACAGTAATTGACAAGTAAATGAAAGAACTATCAGAGAATGTACTCGCCTGCTACTCTGAAAAGAGTAGTATAATATCAATGTCTGCAACTGAGTCACAATGTCCTAAACAGAGGAATACAGGTTATAATTTGTTTAAATAAGACAAATGAAATTTATGATGCAATCTACATGATTCTAGGCCAATCTAGGTCAAAGTCAACTCTAAGTCAAACCTGGTCAACTGTCTAGGTCAAACTAGGTCAACTGGTCACCTAGACTCAATGTTGACCTTTGGTCAACTCTAATCAACATGAACCATTTGGTCAAATTTGGTTTACCAACACTATCTACATGAATACTCTATGAAAACCATACTTTATTACACTATATGTACTTGCCTATTGGGATACCTAGGTCAAAGGTAAACTATCTAATCAACTCTTCCTATACCATAACACATATCTAAGGTAAACCACATATATCTATATGGCATTTACACATAACATAGATGTAAAGTACTACACTAGGGCCTCTACTCTAACTCACTCTAATTCAAACCATATCCCAATCTAATATACACTACACAACATATATAGGATACCTTACCATTTCTAAGCTCTCAACTACAAATACCAAAACACACACTATCCTAATACATCATGTATATTACATTCTTACATTCATGTGCATATGACATCATATACATACATGCATATTTACATACTACTCATCCTATATTATAACAATAGCATATACATATATTACCTAGACACTTATCAATTTCCTATATATGCATATATATATACCAAGTATTTATGTAGGCAAAAGGGAGCAGGTACTTTAGTGATTTGGGTTGGACTCAACTAATGAAGTAGTGACAGGGGCATGTTCATGACCTTCACAAATGCAATGTATGTACAAAGGATGATTTGTACAACCCTAGGACAGATCATCCATTGATGTAGAGGACACGACAATGTGATACATGGGCACAAAACATCATGTGCATATGGGCTGCCAAGGATATAGACTTAACAGTGAATGAGGGCAATGCAATTGTGATTGAAGCTAAAAAGGGTGTCTGAACGAAAGGAATGAATTTACTACATGAAGACTGAACAATATATGAAGTTGGACATTTGTGAATGTATGTGAACTATAGGAGGGACTGACACATAGATAGAGGGTTGTCCAAATGGAAGTATGGACTGTTCTCAGTTTTGTTTAACAGGAAACAGTAATTGTGGGAAAAAAACAGTCTGGCATGTGTGAAAACAGAGAATGGGGGTGGTCGAGTGTGTAGGAAAATAAGAATTTAAATGTGAGTATTTAGTGTACATGTTAAGGAAAACAGTGAAGGAGGTTCAGGTTCAGCCAAGTGAATTGAGATGAAGGGCTCTGTTTTAAGGTTAGAAGCTCAACCCCATGAACCAACCCAATGTATACATACATAGATATATCATAAATTATTCACAGTTTAACATCTAATCAATGTATTTCAACAATCTCAGGAATTCAATTTAAACCAATACTTCATTTGTGTATAACAGTTTAATATCAGAAAACCATTTTCCTTGACAACATCAACCCAAACATGTAGCCATCATTTCAGTTTGTAATACACATGTATGAATCATCCATGGCAAATTAAACATCAAAATCAGATTTAAATGGAAATGCAAGTTTCAGGAATCAAAACAGGATGTATCAGTCTACAAGGCTTACATAGCAGTTTTTTTCAGAATACATAGGTCAGTTCAGTTATACTTAGCAATGCCCAAATCCATTCGGAAACCTAAAATCAATCACTAACCATGGTCCTAACATGTACAGTATCCTAACTAACATGGAAATTAAAACATTACAAAGCAGTAAAAAGTATAATTTAAACTCAGGAATCACTAATGTAAACTGTGTATCAGAATCCTGAAATCGAACCCAAATTATCAACAAAATCAAATTAACATTCGTGTCAGGGGGTGTACAGACATTGGGACATGTCCTCGTGTCCAGGGAGAGTCCCTCGTGTCCAGGAATTGGGACACATTGTTCCAAACTAACATTCAAAATTTCAGAAAACTGGAAAGAATACTCATCGTGCAGCCATGTCGTGTCCGATTGTACACGACACAGAGCTCGAAAAGTGTTGAAACTGTGCATACACGTTCGCCCATGATAGGGCTAGAGTGTCATCACCCTGCAACGTGTCTAAACTGTGTCGTGTCATAACTACAGCCCCGTATCAGAGACACGAAACACGCGTGCACTGTGTAGGGCAAAACACGTGCACACGCGATTTCTTTGCGCACACTAAACGAGAACCTGTGAAACTTTATGGGTGTGATGTCAGTTGTGTCCCCTAGCTGTGTGTCAATTTTCACGTTTCCAAGTGACACAGACATGGAGAAAACGTGATCGAGCAGCAGGACACTGCACGACAGTGTCGTGCAGCGTGTTCGTGTCCATTTTGGACACGGACACGGCTCTAAAACGTGCTCAGTCCAAATGGTTTGTGATCAGCATATCAAGGGCTACAAAATCATGTAATTAGTTTTGAAAATTAACAGTATTCATTTCATTCAAGCATTTCATCAAACACCCATTCAATTACACCGATACGTGTCCGATACGGACACAAAATGGACACGAACTCCTACCAAACTTGGGCTACACCTAGGGGAACCCTAAATGAATGCATCTATGGAAGAAATCAGAATTTCAATGGGTGTAGATAGGTTTACCTATTGAGAGCTAGAATCTCAATGTAAAGAGCCTCGATTCGATGTCTTCTTTGATTTTCTCCGGTTCAACCGTCCTCGATCCTTGCTAGCAAGCACCCACAAGTATCCTCTACTGTTGGGGATGATGGTGCAATTGATTTGACTCAATTTGGATTAATGGGGAGAGTTTTAGGGAAGAACAAGTAGGGCTTTTTCTAGGGTTTGTAAAAGAGGCCAAGGCTTTGTTAATGTGACTTTATAGGAGGGGGGGTCTTGTGTGGCTGTTGAAATGAGTAGGGTTAGGGTTTTAGATGAGTGGTTAGGATCACTCCACCAAATTCCTAGCCTTTCTATTGGTTGAGGCTTCTTTTCACAAATATCTCAAAAAGAAATATCTTATCCTAATAATATCTAGATATTACTAACCTTGGCACTTAGTAGGAATGTTCTAACCCTAATTTTAACCTCATGACTAATCTAGGTTAGGTTAACTTCTAGGTTAAGACTTCTCAAAAAGGCTAGCACAATATTTAATTAATATAAATTACAAATTCACAAAATTGTCAAAATGACCAAAATACCCTTAGACTAAAAATTAGTAATATGAAATTTCTAATCACGTGACTAGGCCCCTTGGTCATGGTTAGTCTCTACGCTTAGCAAAACTAGGGTTTAACTGTTAATCATCAAAATCACCAATCACTATTTTAAATAGTTTTAAATTAATTAAAATCACCAAAAATCACAATATGATTTAAATATCATTATTAAATGATTATAATTATAAAATTTCAAAATTGCCCTCATTTGGAAAACTGGGTGTTACAAGTCTACCCTCCTTAGAAGAATTTCGTCCTCGAAATTAAGATGATCGTACTCCTCCTAGGTCAAGCCCCAATCAAACAAGGTCGAAGATAACATGCAATCATAGTCCTACTGGTTGTGATTCCAAAGTCTCGAATAGGGTAACTACGCTATCTAGCATATCACAAACATATCCTGGCAGGTACTAATGGAATCACACATGAAGGTGAAAGAAGGAAAAGAAAGACAGACCTGCTAACCCGTCACCCATAGCGTCGGTCTACTCGACTGTCAGCACAAAAGCCCTGTCCCTCTGGGGTATATCCCTCTGATGGTGCGGGGCACGGTGCTGCCTACAGGTGGCCTAACTCCCTCTATCTAATCCATGATACTCAAGTAACATCCATCCTGATATTCATTCCATCACACTAGGGCACAATCTATATGGTATCTATTTTAAAATCTGATAATCATACCGTCTATCCAGAACCATGTTACCAAATCCTCGCTTACGCCAGTAAGTACTACAGCGATAATCCATAGAGTCCGCGACTAAGGTACATACCTCTAGAATCATGGTATTTAAAATTTTTGCATTGCCGCTAGCTTGGCTGCGAAAATCTTAAATTCCCATACCCGAGAAATACATCCAAAATTAGACTCTATCTCATCGCCAAACCAGCTAATATGGCTATAGAAGATTCTAGATTCTATGACTGAGGCAACCTAGCCCATAATGTTATCTTGGTAGAAAATTAAGTCAATAATGAATACCAAGAATCAAATTCAACGATGAACAAGGAGGTAGACAGAAACTGTCGGAATCGAATTTCGAGATAGTTTATAACAAGATTCTCAAGGGTCATCCCAGGAATCTTCTCAAGTAGTCCTAACTGTGATTGAGCACTCTCTCAACTAAGCCTATTCCTTAGTTCTATAGCAGGCTGTAGTGATACTCTAGTTCGAATACCACTACATAAACTCGACCTGCATGGGCCACCACTAAAAACGTGTCACGACCCGCACCCTAGAGTAAGGGCATGAGAAGTGGGTACGTCCAGCCTACGCCGCAGTGTTGGCGGTAGAACGCTGTCCTAGGTTACTATCTAATCAACAACTCATGCAATTATATAATGTACTTGTCAAATCTCAACTCCGAACGGAGGACAAGTATAGATATAATGAATCTTAATCACAGTCTAAGAACGATAAGATATCACAGAAGTTTATAACTAAGACTAAACAAAAACATTTATAAACTACTAAATAATAATATCTCAAACAAACTCAAATACAAACTCGTATCTCAAGTTATTACAATTCAAATTCTAAAACATGAAAACTAAACCAAGTCCACTAGCTAGTCTCTCGATCATCCTGAGTGTCAGGGCCATAGGTAGCTAAGCCATCTCCTTCTCCAAGGCAAGTAGGGCAAACGTCCTCAAGGCAGTCATCTGTAATATTTTTAACAGGTCCAGTCAGGACAGGAACGAGTACAAATTATCAAGAAATTCCAAGTAAATGACAGAGAACTATAAAGCAGTTATAGACAGTTTTATTGATGAATATGGAGTTTGTATACAGGTGATGGTATAGAGAAACAGTTAAGGTACAAGAAAAGTAAGGTAAGTAAAACAAGAGAAGAATCATAGCAAATAAGACTGTAAATAGAAACTAGCTGAACTAGAGCAACATGATATAAGTCCAGAATGTAAATGTAACAAGTACAAAATCCAAGTAAATCCAGACAACATGAATCTGATACCAGGTGATTCCAGTACAAGATGAGTCCAGTATAAGATGATTCCAGTCAGTGATCAAAGGTTCCAGGGTGAGTCCAGCCTATACTCTAACAGTGTGTTTAAAATACCGAGATCGACATGTAAACGGCTGTTGATAATACGGCACACCGCACACTTGGCCAAGTGTGGGATGGCTATCGTTCCAGAATAATTCCAAGGGAGTGGTTCCAGTATTTGGGAATGTTCACATGTCTACTCCAATATTCCCCGCCCACAAGTACAAGTGAATCCAGAAAACGACACGAGAAATCGAGATGAGTCCAGCCAAACATAATGATACTAGCAAAAGATTCCAGAGTGATTCCAGTAGGTGGTTCCAGTAGTGATTCTGTCACGACCCACCCATTTTTTTTTAAACGGATACGAGACGTGTCCAAGCCAGCCTACGTCGCAGTGTCGGCGGTAGTACGCTGTCACGGCCATGAAGATCAAAATCACAAATAATACTCATTCACAAGATTAATTTACAAAGATCACAAGTTTTACTTTTGCATAAAACATAAACTTGTACAATTATAGAATGACTACAACTCAATATCTAGCTAGTCTCTAGGCTTCTGGCTGCAAATATTCCGTATCTCCCATGCTAAGTGAATCTACGGCTAACCTGAAAATGTTGGTTTCCAGTCAGGAATGGAACGAGCACATTCACTGAATACAATTTCAAATAAAGAAAATGACTATAAGACAAAGGTTAGACATCAATCATGGGTTTGAAAATAAACAGTAAAGTCGTAAGAAAAATCAATAGTAATAAATAGACTAATATACTTTTCCACCATTAGAAGTACCTTTGATATGTGATCGGTCTCGGGACAATTATGCGACACGGTCTACACGGTCTAAGTTACACGGTCTATAGTTACATGGTCTACAGTTACACGGTCTACAGTTACACGGTCTGCAGAAAATATTACAATAAAAAAACATTGTCTACAAATAATAATCACGAACTACACAGATTAAATACAATAAATAAATCACTGTCTACACGGTCTACTTTGCAATAAATATATCACTGTCTACAAGAAATAAATGTAACACGGTCTACATGGTCTACAAGAAAAAATGCAACACGGTCTACACGGTCTACACGGTCTAAGGTCAGATCACACATCGTTGGTCTCATTCCCGACTCAACAATTTATAATAGAAAATAATCACATAGCTAATGAAACCAACCAATGAAATATAGTGAAAATCAATATTGAAATGCAGACAAAAATGTACTCGCCTGTGGTCCTTTGCTGGTGAAACCGACAATCTGAACTACTCAATGTGCCACTATAGTCAAAACCCGTACAATAATCCCCGGAAGCTAAAATAAACAATACCAATGATCTCAGAATAGTCCAATTAGCTAGAATTGCCTGTCCTTACGTCCAATTCTGGACACAGGGGCAAAACGATAATTTGGGCAAAAATGTCCGTCGTTGGACCCGCTTTGCAAATAGCGTGCCAGAGTCAACGGTCTCTAAAGTTGTCAAACTACATGTCTGCGGATCCAGTTTTCCGATACGAACCCAACCGTATGTCCAAAGTTGGATTCCGACGGGCCGTGCACAAAATCGCCCGTTGAGTGGGACCGTGGGACCCGCAAAACGGTGATTTTATCAACGGTCTCAGAATAGGACCAAACTTGGCATACAGGACCAGAAAAAGATACGGACCTGCTGGGCAAGTTTTGTCTTGATCTGATGAACGTGCACAAAGTAATTGAGAAATTTGCAAAGTGCACGATACGACGAATTTTGACGGATACGCATCAAATTCGTCGCGCACACGCGACCTATTTGAATTCCGTCAAAGCCCACACGACCATGAAACTGTTATGCAGCTTTCGATGCTTTCGGTTCGCGACCATGTTGCCCGGAATGGCGGGACGCACGTCGTGTGGATGATTTTTATGGTTTTTAAAACAGATTTTGTTAAACTTCGGGATTTGATTTCTCGACGCTGAGTCGACAAAATCTGATTCTACAAAAAGGGAATCGATGCCCTATAGGTTGTCTTCAAGTGTCTTTAATTAGATTTTTGAAAACCCTAATATGCTGTTCAAAAACTGGCTTCCAATATAGATGATTGGACTGTTTTCCTGTGTCGAATTTCGAATAGTTTTCAGGATTTTTCATCGATTTCTCGACTTGAGACCTTGGTAAAACTCAAATCTAATTACCAGGAATCCTAGAGGGTTATACAGGCTCTCCGTAGGATTTTACGGATCGGATTTTGGTCGAGAATTCACAAAGAAACGAGGGTACGAAGTTACCTTCGCGGCTTGATTGCTGCTGTTGCTTCCTTGCTCTGTTTCAGCCCGCGCGCTGTGCGCTGTCGGCCGGCCGCCGGTGACCCGCCGTGGGCGTGCGGCCGTCGTGGGGGTTCGCCATGGTCTGGATGTCGGCAGAACGTAGGTTTGGAGTTAGGGTTTACTCCTAATACTCTCGACAACCCGCGATATGCGCTGCTTCGACGAGAACAGGGGCTCGGGTGCTCCCAGTTGCACTGGGCTGGTTTAGGATGAGCGCGTGGGCTGGCAAAGCCTTGGGGCTCAGCCTATGCTTGGGATTTCACAGCTGGGCTGTTTCCTCTAGGCTGAATGGGGTCGGTTCTCTGTAATATGCAGAGACTTGGGTCGGGTTAGGGAAAATATGGGCTGCTCTGTTGTGGGTTATAACAATGAGGTCGGTTCGGTTGCTTTGTTGCTGTTGTGATCCCCTTCTGACTACTCCTTTGCTTTCTTTTCCTTTTACTAATATATTTATGTATATTTCCTTGTATATATATTTATATACGTACCTACCTACATTGTATATATTTATACATCTACTCATACACACATTTGTATATTATATATATATATATATACACGTACACAATATATTTTATAAATACACATATATATATACTTTTATATATATTTACAAATACCTTCACCTATACATATATATTATTATGTATACGTACACATACACTATACGCAGTATTAATATATTATATTTATGCATACATTATAAATCACCATATAACAATTTAATATAACCATTAAATATAACTTATTAATTATAATTAAATAAATAATAAATAATAAAAAATATTTCAACAGTTTTCGGGAAGGGAGGCTACAAATCTACCCACCTTAGAAATAATTTCGTCCTCGAAATTCAAATTCATAACTATTTCTTAGGTTTCAAAGTCTAGTATTCCCTTAATCTCCACAAATTTAATTTCTCCAAAAATATTTATGGCCTTCTCTAGTCATTTTGTAACTACAAATCCTTGAGGACTTCTACCCACCTTAGGTCACACTACCCCCTTGAAACACGGGTCACCAAAATCTAATATCTTTTAACTAGTGTCTAAAAATTCTACCAAAATATCTAGGACATATGGTATCTGAAATCCTCTCGTGTTTATCAGACAACCCAAAAACTTAACATGCCAATTTATACAAGTAGCTAAGAATATTGGCAAACTCTAGTAAGTACGACTATTCATCGCTAGGAAATAGGAAGGTCATGAAAATAAAATAAAAATAATCAAGAATAAATATGAACTTTCAAGAACGGTGGAAAGTATCCAAGGATACCGATAGAAAGAGTGTTTATGAACCTATAGTCTTACTCACTAGATTGGGTTACTCTAGTCCAGTCATTTGCTACGTCGAAGAGCCCTTCATTACTTAGAGTGGCCTGCAATCTGTGCAATACAGAAATCTCGTTCTCAAAATTCTAATTCAAACCAGGTTCCGTAAAGGAACGAAATTTGAGAAATCAAGCTCGTGATCTTTCCTGTGGTTATTTAAACATACGAGTAAGGATTATAAATGCAATACAAGATCGTATCTCGACTTCCAGGTAGACGGAATAATGGTTACGAATGACACCATATTCTAAGAGATGGAGGCTGCATGATCGGTATAGGGACCTATCTCAAATAGTTTGGTTTTATAGTCTAACAACAGTGGTATGCGTGGATAGGTTTTACTGGGTTTTAATGGACTTTCTGATTGGACAGCAATCGTCGGTTGGATGAACCCTGGATTGCAATCTCTATGGACTGGACAAGATCCCAATATAAAACTATGTCTACTAAGTTAGGGTAACTTAGAATAGGTTTCTATCCAAGGGATTGAGCTAGGTTAGCTAGGTCCCTAAAGCTCAATATGTGCCTTCAGTGACTTTGGTGTTTAAGTAGCACATGAGGCCTCAATTGGGTAGCACACTAGTGACATGTGCATAGTGGACTTCGAGTAGATCACAACCATATATTGGGTCGAGGGAATTGAGTCGAGGTTGAGGCTCTATTAGAAATCGGGAAGTACACCAGTATTACGGTAAGGGTTATAGCTAGTCCTTTTGTCCTGAAAGTCGTACCATAAAAATGGACTACAAGGGGACGAATTTGAGTGGGACATGGTATACCTAGGTGAAGGTGAACTCGTCTAGATCTTGCATATAAAGTTTGTTAAAGGGTAACGGCTGGTCTCGTGCTCCGAATATTAATTGACACGACCGGGGTCACAATAATCTAAATAGAAAGTGGGAGTCAGCTGGGCACTAATTATCACTCTAATGGAATTATTCCGATTAATCGGTAATCTTCACATATCCTAAAATTTTAGGGCTTACAATCTACCCACCTTAGAAGCTAGGATATGGTTTAGGAATAAAGATGTTAGAAGGATTTCAATGTCAGGATATCGCACCTCGATTTTCGGTAATAAAGAATAAGGTACGACGTAACGGAATATGGTAGATATGAGTCAAGTCAAAAATCGTTCCTCATAAATTGAAAAATGAGTGTGTACAATGACACATGGTAGAAAAAATAGAATGACATGCTTGTCCACCGTATACAAGAGTTGTCGACGGGATAACCAACTCTAGGGCACAACGCATGAAGAGAATTCTATCCACTGAGTCGTGAATCTCTATTGGTGTCAACCTGCTATACTATTGTCACAAGAGTTGTAGTGATCATGTATTGTTGTTGATAACTGGTAGGTCATAATATGACAGGGTATTTAAGCTATGGTATTGGCTAAACTAGTGACTATGGTGTTCCAACACTAGTTAGGTCTTAATACTAAAATTTACATAACTAGGGCAATACTTGTTGGAAACCACTCTCGGGATGAGTGTCTACCATAGTCACGACAAATGATTGTCCTTTTCCTTGTCCACTCCTTAACTGTGGGCTTTGGTCGAGGAAGGGTTGGGTTAAGGCTCAAGAGTTTCTAGTTAAGACAAACTTCCGGCAATGATTAGAGACTCACGACGTTTGGTTTCTCGAGAATAGATAGTCTCCTAGGTTGGCATTACGACTAAGGGTAAAACCCTAATCATTCTTAAATTCAGATGGTTTGAAAGTCCCGATAATAGTTTGGGGTCGAGAGGAGAACGAGTAACTCAATCACAGGACTGGCCATTGGTAGCTACACTTGTGCCTACCATTATCATAGCCATGGGAATACTCTGTATCTCACTACCATCACGAGCTTTCGTCTTTCCAAATCGGTGAAAGATAAAAACAATAAAGAATTCAAGGGAGATGTTACTGAACACAATTTCGTGATTCAAGGGCGAACATATAATTCAAGAGAAATTGTCAATGCAGTCGTGGATGAGACCCTAGAGATATCTACATCTCAATCCATGTAAGATAATTAAATAAGTGTGAACCAAATGCATCATGGTTGATCAGACCATAATACACTGATTCTGATTAGATAATACGTTAGCAGGCGTCCCCACTAAACATATGCCTCGAATCAAGCTCGAGAATAGAGTGAGCTTGCAAAACTAAGCTGTAACAGCAGTGTTGGTCGAGATAGTCAAGATACAAGTACGCGAGATTTTTGAAAAGAGGCACAAGTAGTTCGAGTTTTGTGAGAATCAAACCTTATCTGGTGTTCTTGCTTATACAGTCTTCCTACTATCTTCTATCCGTAAGGCCTTGGTCGATTAATGGGTTATGGAACTCTAAATTCTTTATTCTGGGTAAACCTATTAATATCAGTCAACTACTTCGTCAATAGGTCACAAAGACCACGGAAAACTAGGTCGGGGGACACGCTATCCAGCTTACGGAACTTTCACCCGTATTGGTTTTGGATCTTATGGGACATACAGGGCATTGTCCTATCCTCTATGGTATCCCAACTTGTAATAATGTTTGAAATCATTTCACCGCAGATTACGCCACGCCCGTATACTCTGGCTGTGGTAAACCCTTGGTTTCTTGATTCAAATGTGATAGGCCATCAGACACTCTACCTATATTGACACAAGGGTATCTAAGACCTAAAGAGGTCAACGAGAACATAGTTTCTGCAATGTTCCTTAGACTATGATTCTTTGTAACGATTTCAATTCTATGGGTTGTGCCTTGCCAGTGCGCTGCCGGCTGCAGTGAACCCACACTCTCCACTCTCAGGTAATTGGCGACAGTGCGCTGCTGTCTAACCACTATGAGTTAACTAACATTCCTTTAACTATATCTATAAGAATTCATGAGCTTCTAGAGATTCAAACACGTTGACTATGAAATAGAGCATAGGTATTTGTCTATCGTTCACAACCCTTTAACATAAAAGATTTAACAAGGAGGAATAACTGAAGACAGAAATACAAATATCCTAGTATCTATTTCATATGTACTCAAGCCTTTGAGGAAAAACTTGAATCAAACTAACTCGAGGTTCATACATGGGTAACATAATCAGAAATTTTATAAACATAATAATAATTCTTAGGCGAATTAGGAACTAAATAGGCAATTCGGACTAAGATATGAGGATGATATCTAAAGTGACAAGGAGAAGGAATTGAATAATTTATCTAGGCGAGATCATCAATTTCCAGGAAGCTCTGTCTCTCCAAGTGAATAATCTATCCACATTGGACCATATCTTCTAATCAAGAGGTAATAGTGTACCTATGAGGATCTGACAAACTATCAAAATTAATAACTCCTTATCTAAATTCCATGGCCTAAACTACCCATCAGTAAATTTGTATAGGGGACTCCTAGTCCTAGTCATTCACTTAAATTAAATTAATCTTAATTCGTGAATGAGCATTTTCTTGCCGCAGGCTCGCAATAGTACAACTAACTTAAGTACCATCACGAGTTCGCGTGATTTGCGAAGACAGACCTGCATGGGCCACCACTAAAACTTGTCATGACCCGTACCCGTTTTTTAAAACGGATACGAGACGTGTCCAAGCCAGCCTACGCCGCAGTGTCGGCGGTAGTACGCTGTCACGGCCATGAAGATCAAAATCACAAATAATACTCATTCACAAGATTAATTTAATTTACAAAGATCATAAGTTTTACTTTTGCATAAAACATAAACTTGTACAATTATAGAATGACTACAACTCAACTATCTAGCTAGTCTCTAGGCTTCTGGCTGCAAATATCCCCGTATCTCCCATGCTAAGTGAATCCACGGCTAACCTGAAAATGTTGGTTTCCAGTCAGGAATGGAACGAGCACAATTCACTGAATACAATTTCAAATAAAGAAAATGACTATAAGACAAAGGTTAGACATCAATCATGGGTTTGAAAATAAACAGTAAAGCCGTAAGAAAAATCAATAGTAATAAATAGACTAATATATTTTTCCACCATTAGAAGTACCTTTGATATGTGATCGATCTCGGGACAATTATGCGACACGGTCTACACGGTCTAAAGTTACACGGTCTACAGTTACACGGTCTACAGTTACACGGTCTACAGTTACACGGTCTACAGAAAATATTGCAATAAAGAAACATTGTCTACAGAATAATAATCACGAACTACACAGATTAAATGCAATAAATAAATCACTGTCTATACGGTCTACTTTGCAATAAATAAATCACTGTCTACAAGAAATAAATGTAACACGGTCTACACGGTCTACACGGTCTAAGGTCAGATCACACATCGTTGGTACTTCTCATTCCCGACTCAACAATTTATATTAGAAAATAATCACATAACTAATAAAACCAACCAATGAAATATAGTGAAAATCAATATTGAAATGCAGACAATAAACTGTACTCGCCTGTGGTCCTTTGCTGGTGAAACCGACAATCTGAACTACTCAATGTGCCACTATAGTCAAAACCCGTACAACAATCCCCGGAAGCTGAAATAAACAATACCAATGATCTCAGAATAGTCCAATTAGCTAGGATTGCCTGTCCTTACGTCCAATTCTGGACACAGGAACAAAACGGTAATTTCGGGCAAAAACGATATCCGCCGTTGGATCCGCTTTGCACCGAAAAGTGTGCCAGAGTCAACGGTCTCTAAAGTCGTCAAACTATATGTCTACGGATCCAGTTTTCCGATACGAACCCAACCGTATGTCCAAAGTTGGATTCCGACGGGCCGTGCACAAAATCGCCCGTTGAGTGGGACCGTGGGACCCGCAAAACGGTGATTTTATCAACGGTCTCAGAATCGGACCAAACTTGCATACAGGACCAAAAAAATGATACGGACCTGCTGGCGAAAGTTTCGTCTTGATCTGATGAACGTGCACAAAGTAATTGAGAAATTTGCAAAGTGCACGATACGGCGAATTTTGACGGATACGCATCAAATTCGTCGCGCACACGCGACCAATTTGAATTCCGTCAAAGCCCACACGACCACGAAACCGTTACGCAGCTTTCGATGCTTTCGGTTCGCGACCACGTTGCCCAGAATGGCGGGACGAACGTCGTGTGGATGATTTTTATGGTTTTTAAAACAGATTTTTGTTAAACTTCGGGATTTGATTTCTCGACGCTGAGTCGACGAAATCTGATTCTACAAAAAGGGAATCGATGCCCTATAGGTTGTCTTCAAGTGTCTTTAATTAGATTTTTGAAAACCCTAATATGCTGTTCGAAAACTGGCTTCCAATATAGATGATTGGACTGTTTTCCTGTGTCGAATTTCGAATAGTTTTCGGGATTTTTCCATCGATTTCTCGACTTGAGACCTTGGTAAAACTCAAATCTAATTACCAGGATTCCTAGAGGGTTATACAGGCTCTCCGTAGGATTTTACGGATCGGATTTTGGTCGAGAATTCACAAAGAAACGAGGGTACGAAGTTACCTTCGCGGCTTGATTGCTGCTGTTGCTTCCTTGCTCTGTTTCAGCCCGCGCACTGTGCGCTGTCGGCCGGCCGCCGGTGACCCGCCGTGGGCGTGCGGCCGTCGTGGGGGTTCGCCATGGTCTGGATGTCGGCAGAACGTAGGTTTGGAGTTAGGGTTTACTCCTAATACTCTCGACAACCCGCGCATATATGCGCTGCTTCGACGAGAACAGGGGCTCGGGTGCTCCCAGTAGCACTGGGCTGGTTTAGGATGAGCGCGCGTGGGCTGGCAAAGCCTTGGGGCTCAGCCTATGCTTAGGATTTCACAGCTGGGCTGTTTCCTCTAGGCTGAATGGGGTCGATTCTCTGTAATATGCAGAGACTTGGGTCGGGTTAGGGAAAATATGGGCTGCTCTGTTGTAGGTTATAACAATGAGGTCGGCTCGGTTGCTTTGTTGCTGTTGTGATCCCCTTCTGACTACTCCTTTGCTTTCTTTTTCCTTTTACTAATGTATTTATGTATATTTCCTTGTATATATATTTATATACGTACCTACCTACATTGTATATATTTATACATCTACTCATACACACATTTGTATATTATATATATTTATACACGTACACAATATATTTTATAAATACACATATATATATACTTTTATATATATTTACAAATACCTTCACCTATACATATATATTATTATGTATACGTACACATACACTATACGCAGTATTAATATATTATATTTATGCATACGTTATAAATCACCATATAACAATTTAATATAACCATTAAATATAACTTATTAATTATAATTAAATAAATAAATAATAATAAAAAATATTTCAACAGTTTTCGGGAAGGGAGGCTACAGATTCCAGAGGGTGGTTCCAGTAGTGATTCCAGTAGGTGGTTCCAGTAGTGGTTCCAGAAGGTGATGCCAGTAGTGGTTCCAGAAATAGAGGCCAGACAGATGGTATGTGTGTCGCATACATGAATCCAGAAATATTCACACGTGTTGTAAGAATCACATAGAACTAACTAGAACTGAAGTACAGTAATTGACAAGTAAATGAAAGAACTATCAGAGAATGTACTCGCCTGCTACTCTGAAAAGAGTAGTGTAATATCAGATGTCTGCAACTGAGTCACAATGTCCTAAACAGAGGAATACAGGTTATAATATGTTTAAATAAGACAAATGAAGTTTATGATGCAATCTACATAATTTCTAGGCCAATCTAGATCAAAGTCAACTCTAAGTCAAACCTGGTCAACTATCTAGGTCAAACTAGGTCAACTGGTCACACCTAGACTCAATGTTGACCTTTGGTCAACTCTAATCAATATGAACCATTTGGTCAAATTTGGTTTACCAACACTATCTACATGAATACTCTATGAAAACCATACTTCATTACACTATATGTACTTGCCTATTGGGATACCTAGGTCAAAGATAAACTATCTAATCAACTCTTCCCATACCATAACACATATCTAAGGTAAACCACATATATCTATATGGCATTTACACATAACATAGATGTAAAGTACTACACTAGGGCCTCTACTCTAACTCACTCTAATTCTAACCATATCCCAATCTAATATACACTACACATCATATATAGGATACCTTACCATTTCTAAGCTCTCAACTACAAATACCAAAACACACACTATCCTAATACATCATGTATATTACATTCTTACATTCATGTGCATATGACATCATATACATACATGCATATTTACATACTACTCATCCTATATTATAACCATAGCATATACATATATTACCTAGACACTTATCAATTTCCTATATATGCATATATATATATACCAAGTATTTATGTAGGCAAAAGGGAGCAGGTACTTTAGTGATTTGGGTTGGACTCAACTAATGAAGTAGTGACAGGGGCATGTTCATGACCTTCACAAATGCAATGTATGTACAAAGGATGATTTGTACAACCCTAGGACAGATCATCCATTGATGTAGAGGACAGGACAATGTGATACATGGGCACAAAACATCATGTGCATATGGGCTGCCAAGGATATAGACTTAACAGTGAATGAGGGCAATGCAATTGGGATTGAAGCTAAAAAGGGTGTCTGAACGAAAGGAATGAATTTACTACATGAAGACTGAACAATATATGAAGTTGGACATTTGTGAATGTATGTGAACTATAGGAGGGACTGACACATAGATAGAGGGTTGTCCAAATGGAAGTATGGACTGTTCTCAGTTTTGTTTAACAGGAAACAGTGATTGTGGGAAAAAAAAACAGTCTGGCATGTGTGGGGAAAACAGAGAATGGGGGTGGTCGAGTGTGTAGGAAAATAAGAATTTAAATGTGAGTGTTTAGTGTACATGTTAAGGAAAACAGTGAAGGAGGTTCAGGTTCAGCCATGTGAATTGAGATGAAGGGCTCGGTTTTAAGGTTAGAAGCTCAACCCCATGAACCAACCCAATGTATACATACATAGATATATATCATAAATTATTCACAGTTTAACATCTAATCAATGTATTTCAACAATCTCAGGAATTCAATTTAAACCAATACTTCATTTGTGTATAACAGTTTAATATCAGAAAATAACCATTTTCCCTTGACAACATCAACCCAAACATGTAGCCATCATTTTAGTTTGTAATACACATGTATGAATCATCCATGGCAAATTAAACATCAAAATCAGATTTAAATGGAAATGCAAGTTTCAGGAATCAAAACAGGATGTATCAGTCTACAAGGCTTACATAGCAGTTTTTTCAGAATACATAGGTCAGTTCAGTTATAGTTAGCAATGCCCAAATCCATTCGGAAACCTAAAATCAATCACTAACCATGGTCCTAACATGTATAGTATCCTAACTAACATGGTAATTAAAACATTACAAAGCAGTAAAAAGTATAATTTAAACTCAGGAATCACTAATGTAAACTGTGTATCAGAATCCTGAAATCGAACCCAAATTATCAACAAAATCAAATTAACATTCGTGTCAGGGGGTGTACAAACATTGGGACATGTCCCTCTGTCCAGGGAGAGTCCCTCGTGTCCAGGAATTGGGACACATTGTGTCCAAACTAACATTCAAAATTTCAGAAAACTGGAAAGAATACTCATCGTGCAGCCATGTCGTGTCCGATTGGACACGACACAGAGCTCGAGAAGTGTTGAAACTGTGCATACACGTTCGCCCATGATAGGGCTAGAGTGTCATCACCCTGCAATGTGTCTAAACTGTGTCGTGTCATAACTACAGCCCCGTATCAGAGACACGAAATACGCGTGCACTGTGTAGGGCAAAACACGTGCACACGCAATTTCTTCGCGCACACTAAACGAGAACCTGTGAAACTTTATGGGTGTGATGTCAGTCGTGTCCCCTAGCTGTGTGTCAATTTTCACGTGTCCAAGTGACACAGACACGGAGAAAACATGATCGAGCAGCAGGACACTGCACGAAGTGTCGTGCAGCGTGTTCGTGTCCATTTTGGACACGGACACAGCTCTAAAACGTGCTCAGTCCAAATGGTTTGTGATCAGCATGTCAAGGGCTACAAAATCATGTAATTAGTTTTGAAAATTAACAGTATTCATTTCATTCAAGCATTTCATTAAACACCTATTCAATTACACCGATACGTGTCCGATACGGACACAAAATGGACACGAACTCCTACCAAACTTGGGCTACACCTAGGGGAACCCTAAATGAATGCATCTATGGGAAGAAATCAGAATTTCAATGGGTGTAGATAGGTTTACCTATTGAGAGCTAGAATCTCAATGTAAAGAGCCTCGATTCGATGTCTTCTTTGATTTTCTCCGGTTCAACCGTCCTCGATCCTTGCTAGCAAGCACCCACAATTATCCTCTACTGTTGGGGATGATGGTGCAATTGATTTGACTCAATTTAGATTAATGGAGAGAGTTTTAGGGAAGAACAAGTAGGGCTTTTTCTAGGGTTTGTAAAAGAGGCCAAGGCTTTGTTAATGTGACTTTATAGGGGGGTCTTGTGTGGCTGTTGAAATGAGTAGGGTTAGGGTTTTAGATGAGTGGTTAGGATCACTCTACCAAATTGCTAGCCTTCCTATTGGTTGAGGCTTCTTTTCATAAATATCTCAAAAAGAAATATCTCATCCTAATAATATCTAGATATTACTAACCTTGGCACTTAGTAGGAATGTTCTAACCCTAATTTTAACCTCATGACTAATCTAGGTTAGGTTAACTTCTAGGTTAAGGCTTCTCAAAAAGGCTAGCACAATATTTAATTAATATAAATTACAAATTCACAAAATTGTCAAAATGACCAAAATACCCTTAGGCTAAAAATTAGTAATATGAAATTTCTAATCACGTGACTAGGCTCCCTTGGTCATGGTTAGTCTCTACGCTTAGCAAAACTAGGGTTTAACTAGTTAATCATTAAAATCACCAATCACTATTTTAAATAAATTAAAATCACCAAAAATCACAATATGATTTAAATATCATTATTAAATGATTATAATTATAAATTTTCAAAATTGCCCTCATTTGGAAAACTGGATGTTACAACCGGGGTTATAACCCTTCGTCTGAACCGAACTTGGTTTCTTCCACCATTTATCGGCAAGATAAAATAAGAAAACAGGACATGCAACAATCTTATATAGAATCAAGACAAGAATAGACTGGTAAACTTCATCCAACATTTCACGGCCAAGCAATAAGTACGGCTTGATACTTTAGCTAACTAGGGTTACCACAAACCTAGTTACTAATCAAGATGCAGCGAGATTATTCCACAACCACAAGCCCTGCAGACCATCCAGGCTATCCGGACGCAATTAGAGTTGAATTCAAGTGGGTACATCGTCCAGGAAATGTATGTACCCTTAGGTGACTTAGAGGGTGCAACACATAACAGTGTGCTGGAAATGTGCCCTACTCGACGGCATGCTACAGATCCCAAGTGGGGCACCCAGATAACGGAATTGCCTGTAGCTGAAAAATCTCTTCATGACTACTGGATTTATTCTAGTTGTTAGCCTTAGTTGATTTCAGTGGGTACCCCTGACCGTGGTACTCAGGGATCCCCGTCCTAGACATGATGCAAGACAAGACGGGTTCATTTGTACAAGCACAATCGTCCATGGTGTCCAGGTCATTCAATCATGTCATGTCGTGTTAGCCGTCGCAACAGTACTTCAAGAAATATCATGCCAGGTCTATCATGTCAAGAGTGCGCCACGGCGGGCCACTATCATGTCAGGTATATCATGTCAAGTTCACTGTCAAGTTATCATGTCAAGTTCATTGTCAAGTGTGCACCACTACGGGTCGCTGTCAAGTCATTCTAATTTATCAAAGAGGGGAGAAACGAGCACAATTAAATAATAATAAATATATAATATATATATTCTGGAAGCCAAAGAGAAACTCTACAACTTTTATGTTGGGAGTGGGAAGAAATTCGGACCACAAATCGCGCAAATAAGACATTTAAACAATCAAGTGGGACCCATGCGGTCCAAAGTGGGAGAACAAACATGCGGTCAAAGAGAGTGGAAGGCCACCCATGCGGCCAGCCAAAGCTTATGCGGCCAAGAAAATAACTGAAAGGGGTCATGCGGCCAGCAAGAAATATTCATGCAACCAGAAAAGTCAAGGAGAGAGAAACCGCAATAAATGCAAGCTTCCACTCAAACAAAGAAAAGGGGCACGTGGCCACTCAAGTATAGTGGCCTTGTGGGATCCAACAATAATCAATACATTAAACCCACGTGGCCAGCACACAATGGCAATTTGCCATGCAGCCCAGGAATAACCAAGGCCATGCGGCTCATCCTCACATTTACTTGCATAAAATACAACAAATAAATAAATAAATAATGGCCATGCGGTTGATGGCAAGTATGCGTGGCAAGTGTATGCGGCTCCTTGCAAGCATATAAGTATGCTTGGCAAGCATATGCGGCTCCTATAAAATTGCATTAAATATATCATTCATGCTCCTATGCGGCTCACTACAAAAGAGGGCCATGCGGCTCATAAGCATTCAGATGCTTATAAATATGCTACATGCATGCAAGCTACGTGCTTGCACAAACCATAGCATTAAATACAATGCTAATAATTCCTAAGGCCATTAAATAATGCCAAGGCCATTAAATAATGCCAAGGCCTTTAAATACAAATGCTTATAAGCATTTGTTCATGCGGCTGGCTCAGGACACTTTAGGAAAAAGGTCATAAAAGGCATTAAAATTAAAATGCATTAAATGCACCCCCCAAAGCCTATGCGGCTGGCTCAAGATGTTTTAATCCAAACATTTAAAGCATAAAACATAAAAATGCAAGGACTTAATTGCATTAAATGTAATCATTGCATTCTTATGTGGCTACTGTTAACAAAATGCTTTAGAAAAGTACATTCAAGTAAATGCTTTAATGTAATGCATTAGAAAAATGCATTTAACAAATGCATAAACAAATGCATTATGAAACTTGGTCCTGATGCAACTTCGGGTCCTGATGCATTTTTTCTTATGCGGCTAGTTTAACAATATGCATTAGGAAAAGTGCATTGGAACAATGCATTAAATACATGCATTAAAATATGCATTAAAGTGGCATGCGACTAGCTACTGTACATGTTCGTGCAAGCAAGGCTTGCTAATCCACACATCAATTAATGCATTTTTTGAGAGCACATGCCTTAATAATTTTTTTAGCATGCAAGCAAGCTTGCCAGCACATGCATTAAATAATGCATATGCGGCTCACTTGGCGGTTGCATACGGCCAAGTGCTGAAAATTCCCATGCGGCTCAGCAATTTCTCGTAGGTCAATTTGGACCAAACGAAATTCTCTGCAACATGGGATCATCAACTTAGCAAAAATATGCAAGTTTGATGGATCAAAAATCCTGGAAACCGAAAATACTACAAGGCTAGATCTACAAAAATTTAACCATGGAAATAAAAAATGCCAAGTACTAAAGTGGTTTAGAAACACATGAGAAAGATAATGGAACAATAAAATAGGATTCCTCCATGAAGCAAGATGCACTTGCCTAAGCTCTCCCTCTCTCCTGGTAGGTGGAGAAGTAAAGATGGAGAAGAAGAATGAGTAATGAGTAATAATGGAAGAGAGAGAGTGGAATAGATATTTATGGTGGGAGTGGTGGTAGGTGGGAGTGGTTCCCCACATAAAACCAAACCAAGCCAAACCCACTAAACCGAACCAAACCAAGCCAATGCAATGCCATGATGAACCATGCTAATGCAATATGCAAAATAAACCCAAGGCTAGCTAATTATGTCAAACCAAAAATATGAGCCCGAAATACGTACACGTACTCCCAATACGTAATACGAACCACGGGCATTACAGAGGCAGATCCCTGTCTGTGATTTTTACAAAAGGCCAGGTGTCACCCTCATTTCTCGTATTTCCCGTATTTCGTATTTATACTCGTATCTGGATTTTAGCATATATTTTTATTTTTCTCAACTTATGGAATTTCGGTATTTCTCGTATTTTGGGTTTTGTCATGGCTCGGTTTTAATTGGTTTGGGTTGGGTTGGTTTGGTTTAATATGTATTGGAACACCTTAGCCTATGCTCCACCCTCAACACACTACATCCCACCCTCTTTAAAACTTTATCAACTTTTTCCCTCTCCTCATAAACCTCTATTAATTTTTTCTTCTCCTTCCTCTACACAACACTCTTCTCCTTCCTCTCCACACCCATAGGCAAGTGCACCTTGCCACCACATGAGAACCCTCTTTTATTTGTCTATTTGCTAGACTACGACATGGTGATCAACATTAGAACTTGGTATTTTATGAATTGGAGTCTCTATTGTTCTAGATCTAGGTTTTTTCCTATTTTGATTTTGTATGGTTTGATCTACTTAAGTTGGATTTTTATGGGTTTTGATATTTCCATGTGGAAGAGAGTTCAATTCTACCCTGGTTGGAACTTTGGAAATCTGGATTTGGAGTTCGGATGGCCAAGTTGTGATGCCTTGAAGTTTTGGAGTCATTGGAGCTTCTTCTCAGCCATGGAGAAGAAGACCCAGACCCTGCGTGCATGTTTCTACGCGTACGCAGCTCTCTGCTTGTGTGCTTTTGCACGTACGCTGCTCTCTGGCGTGCGTGACTTTTCACGTACGCAGCTCTCTTACGTGCGTGACTTTTCACGTACGCAGCTCTCTGGCGTGCGTGACTTTTCACGTACGCAGCTCTCTTGCGTGCGTGACTTTTCACGTACGCAGCTCTCTTGCGTGCGTGACTTTTCACGTACGCAGCTCTCTGGCGTGCGTGACTTTTCACGTACGCAGCTCTCTTGCTGCGTGACTTTTCACGTACGCAGCTCTCTTGCGTGCGTGACTTTTCACGTACGCAGCTCTCTGGCATGCGTGACTTTTCGCGTACGCAGCTCTCTGGCGTACGTGACTTTTCACGTACGCAGCTCCCCTGCGTGCGTGACTTTTTCGCGTACGTC
>JANAVB010024550.1:0-31903 GCA_029216955.1 Iris pallida
CCTGACTTTGATTTGATGGTAGTCAGATCTTAAGTCAAACTTCGAAACACCCTAACTCCACACAAACAGATCAAACAGATCCTCGATCCGGGCAGAGGGTACTTGTTCTTTAGTGTCTGGTAATCGATGCACATCCGTTGTTCCATCCTTCTTGGGCACAAACAAGATAGGGGTTCCCTAAGGTGAAGTTCCATCTTGGATAAATCCTAGAGCCTTCATTGATCTGGTCCTTCATCTTCTTGGCCTCCTTCGGGTTGACTCTGTAACATCCTTTAGAAATAGGGAAAGAGCCGGGGACTAGGTCAATGGTGAATCCTATGTCTAGATCTGGGATAATCCGGGAAGACTATCAGGAAAACATCTGCCATAAAGGTGTAACTAAGAATTTTATTCATGTGGAGAATTACAGCAAAAACTCTTATGATTGATCTAAGGACATCCTGTTACAACTTCCAAAATTAGATAATGCTATTCAGCAGTCCTAGGTACTATTCTTCATGGTTCTGGCTCTTGCATGAGCAGTCTCCAACTGCTTCATCTTCTATGAACCTCGAGTATGCATCATGCCTTATTGTAGGAGGCAGGGTCTGCTGGATAGGAAGAGAGTCCCCTAGGTTGTGGCCTAACAGGTGTTGCTGGGATAGGTATTCTGGTATGATGGAAAGATAAGGGGCAATCCTTTACCCGATGTTCAGCAGATCCACATACCAAACATTTTCCCAATATCTTACGACAAATATTGGCTTGGTGACAAGGCCTTTTACAGTAGTCACAAACCAATAGCTTCTTACGATATAACTGCCGGATAGGGCTCAAAATGTCTTCTAGATTTCAGGGGTACCCCTCCTAGGGTGAGATTTCGCTCCAACTTGGTTTAAGATAGCTAAGGCTACATTATTGACGTTCTTCATGTCTTCTCTCGTGATATTCATCTGTTCCTGCTGTGTCACGCCCCAGAACCAGAATACTGGAGAGCGGGGGCAGACATAGCCAGCTACGTATATGAAATGGAATCCATCTCACAATACGGTCACGGCTGTCTAGATATATGAGGGTTTATCTACAAACCAACAGTCTCTTAAGGTCATGAACAAGCCTAGTGTCTCAATCACAAGCAAGTAAGTAAAAGTCACAAGATGTATGATCATTAAATATACAATAGTAAGGCGTCCCAAACATTACATATTCAGTTGATCATGAAGCTAGTCGTTACAAAATGTCAGGACTAGCAAGAGTTTAGTCATACATGATCAACCCTAGGATCTGTTAATCATGTTACAGCCCGTAGACAGACAGTAAGTAAGTGCAATCGAGCTAAACAGGTGCTCGTCGGCTAAACGCCTCAAAAGAATATTTTTACAATAGAGTGGGAGAGCCAAAAATAACCCACTCGTTGCCAGGGTTCCGTCTAGTGGCCACTATCTGGCTGGAAGGTCGGTAGATCCTCTGGAGCTGCTCCGAAATCTGGCCGCACAAAACCAGCTGGGTCAGACCCCAGAAAGAGCAAGTGCCACAAAGGAGGCTTCACTTAAGAACTAAAACCAGCAAACCGCACAAGATATAAATAAAAGTAAGAACTGGAAATAAAGAAAATACACCAGGATGATATACGACGAGATAACCATGGAACTATTCAGATAACCAGGTTACAACCCGTAGACCAAACAAGGACCGGGGTTGTAACCCTTCGTCTGAACAGAACTTGGAATTCTCACTATTTATCGGTAAAATAAATACAAGCATTCTGGTCATTCAATAATCTGGAACAGGATCAGGGCAAGACTAGACTGGTTAGACTCCGTCCAATCACTTCACGGCCAAGCAAGAATTACGGCTTGATACTTTAACTAACTAGGGTTGTCACAAGCCTAATTGCTAACAAGATGCAGTAAGATTATTCCACAGCCACATGTCCTGCAGACCATTCAGGTTACCCAGGTTAAAAGATTAGAGTTGAATTCAGGTGGGTACATCGTCCAGGAAACGAATGTACCCTTAGGTAGCTTGAAGGGTGCAACACATGACAGTGTGCTGGAAATGTGCCCTACTCGACGGCAGGCTACAGATCCCAAGGCGTGCCCAGGTAACGGAATTGCCTGTAGCTGGGAAATCTCTTCATGACTAATGTATTAACCTAGTTATTAGTCCTTAGTTCATTTCAATAGGTACTCCTGACCGTGGTACTCAGGAGTCCCATCCTAGACATGATGCAAGACAGGACTGGTTTATTTATACAAGCACAATCGCCCACGGTGTCCAGGTTATTATACAGGTCATGTCATGTCAAGTAGCCGTCACAACAGCTATTCGAGATAATCATGTCAGGTTATCATGCCAAGTGTACTTGTCAGGAGTGCGCCACGACGGGCCACTATCAGGTCATGTCTGGTTACTCATGTCAGGAGTGCACCACTACGGGTCACTATCGTGTCAGGCTCAGTTATCCTTTCCAAACATATTACATAAATTCGTGATTATCAAGTTCATGACAAAAGGCGTAAGGATATAAAATGGGCGTAAAATATCTAATAAAATATCAATATACAGGGCTATAGAAGATCCAGGGTAATCAGGCTACGCTCAGGTCAAGCTACGCTCAGGTCAAGCTACGCTCAGGTCAAGCTACGCTCAAGTCAGCGTATGCTCAGGTCAAGCTACGCTCAAGTCAGGCTACGCTCAAGTCAGCGTACGCAAGTCATACGCTTCCAAAGGGCAGCGTATGTACTCAATACGACTCCTCGTCAAGCAAGCGAGCGTATGCGAGTCATACGCCTCCAAAAGGTAGCGTATGTACTCCATACGACTCCTTGTCAAGCAAGCGAGCGTATGCGAGTCATACGCTCCCAAAAGGCAGCGTATGTACTCCATACGACTCCTTGTCAAGCAAGCGAGCGTATGCGAGTCATACGCTCCCAAAAGGCAGCGTATGGGGTCGACTGCGCTGCGCTAAAGAGCGCGTGCAGCTCAGTGGCACAAGCTAAAAAGCTCGTGCACTGCTCACTGTCTTCTCCAAATCAGCAAGAACTCCATGGGTTGAACCCAAAGCTTCAAAAGTCCATAACTTGGTCAAAATAAGTCCAAATCCAACTTTTCAAAGGTCAAAATTGGGTAGAATAAAATTCTCTACAACATGGAACCATTAAAACTTGAAAACAAAGAAGTTTGATAGATCAAAACCACCAAAATCCGAAAATAACTAATTTCTAGATCTACAAAAATTAAAGCCTCAAAATGGAAAATGACAAGTTCTAATGTGTCTTAGAAACATGAGGAGAAGCTAATGGAACAATAAAAATGAGCTCTCTTGTGGAAGCAAATTGCACTTGCCTAGACCTCTCTCTCTCCCTCTCTTTGGTAGGTAAGGAAGTAATGGGGAAGAAGAAGATGAGTAATGAAGAGAGAGAAAGAGGAAATGGCAATAAATATCAAAGGTGGTGATAGGTAGGGGGTTCATCCATGGTTCATGATGAACCAAAATAATCCCAACCGAACCAAGCCAACCCGGGCCAAGAATAAACCAAGCCAAGCCATGAAGAAAACTAAACAAGGAATCATGCAATACAAGAATAAATACGTACACGTATTCCAGAAATACATAATACGAACCACAGGCATTACATGCTGGGCTTCATCTTGAGCTTTCTGGGACTCCATGATTACTTGAAATAGGGCAACCATTTGGGAGGTGTTTGCTGGTACTGGTGGAGCAACAGGAATGGGTACTTCCCCAAGGAAATGCAACTCAGTTTGAGAAGAGGTAGGAATCGCCAGTGTAGTGAAAACTTCACTGGATGCATTATGGGGACGGTCAATCAGCTGCGAGGGAATAAACCCTGGACTTGGTTGAGGAGATGGGGTATGATCCGGAGATAACACTTCATCGCCAGCAGGATTGGTCTAGTCAATGGCCATTCTCTGGATGGTTTAGGATGCAAACATAAGCAAGGTATCCTACCAGTCTATAATCAAACAAAAATATTTATTTATAATATATTTCGGTCCTATGTTGTGACAAATTGATGTTCTAGTGTTCTAATTGTTTCTAATATATTTTCCTAAGTTGTTGTACGACCTGCATGGGCCACCACTAAAAACATGTCACGATCCGGTCCCATTTCTTGGGTCGAATCGGATCATGCCCAGCCTGTACCGTTGTTGAGACGGCGACAGTAAGCTGTATCACTCATACAGGTAATATCAACAACACAATAATTGCCACAAATTTATTATTCAGAATTTAAAAACTTTTTACAATAAAATGAAAGATACATCTGAAATACACTGTTTTCCTCAAACATCATGATTTATAAAAGAAGAAGAACATCTAGGCAACCAGCTCATCAGTCTTGAGATCATCGTCCTCTAGTTGGGATCTCGGGAAAATACCGCGAAATAAAGCATCATCAGTGATACCTAAAATGTTGGGTCTCCAGTCAGGAGGGAGCAAAGTATAATTCATGCTAATTTGACAATTAAAATAATAATAGAATTATGCACTTTTAAACAGTTTGAAATCAATCATTTAAGCAGTTACAGTTTTAAAACAGTTACAGTTCTGTGATGTGAATAGATAATGAAATATGACCGGCTTGGGTTTGTTACAGTAAAGGATATGGGATTTGTTACAGTAAAGTTACAGTATGGTCATACTCATTACACTATTCCCCCAGTCCCCAATAGTTACAGTAGTTACAGTCAGTGCTCATGTTGCATCGTGGTTTAAACTTGCAATAAAACGATTACTAAATAATTGTAAACTAACACGAAATGTACTTGCCTCAGGTTGATTGGACTGGACGGGTCGATACGTCAGGATGGGAAATCAGGTTCTTCCTTGAAATCCTACATTCGGGAAACTTGTCTCAGAACCAAAGTCGCCAATGTTACTATACTAGTTGCAATCTCTAGTTGTGTCCTAGTCCATTTTAGTCTTTATTTAACAAAACACGAAAACACGATTATTTGTGCGTTGATTTAATACAAGGAAAAAGGATCGTTTTAAAACTTTTGAATTCGGAAAACTTCGTCGATACCAGATTAATTATTAAAACTTGGTATTTTCATAGTTCATAAATATAAAGCTAATTCTCTTATTTAGTGAGACATGATTTTTAATTAAATAAAAACTTGTCAATTTTAGGTGAGAAGATCTTAATTATTTTTATACGAAAATACTTTTTATTTATTTTACTCGTTTAATACAAAAACTCGCAAAACCAGAAATAACTAAAATCTACGCTACCAATTACAGTTACAGACCACAGCCAGCTGGGCTTATGCCCATTACAATTTATTTACATAAATTGAAATAAGACAAAACTGCCGTTAGTCCTAAACTTTAAATGAATTAAATATGAATAAAATTAAATGATAGAAAATAAAGATAGAATAATTATTTATAGAGTCTCAGATATGGTCCAATCTTCAACTAGGGCGAAGCCGGTTTCGTTTGCACTTAGCCGGGGCCCATTGACCGATACGGTCGTCGCCCAAAACCAAATATTAAATAAAATTCCGAAATCCATATTAAATTCATTTTAAAATATTCTAGAATTTACGGAAAAATCCGCAGCATCTCCTCTGTTTTTGGTCAACCCAAAAACTGGGAATTGCGTCGATAATTTTCCTGCAAATCCCAAACCAGGAAAAAATCCGAATTTTTATATATATATAAAATCCACAACCAATCCACAGAATAATCGGGACGACCCGAAATAATTTCGGAAGTCCGATTCCAATTCCACAAATCACAGAACGCTACCGGAAAAATCTGGAAAGCTAAAACATACCAAAAATCAATTCCCGAAATATTCCGGAAATTCAAAATAATTCACAGGACCTTTCCGAAAGTCCCGGAAAATTACGACGTCGCTAAAACCGAATTCCCAAGGGAATCGGGGACCATTTTTCATCATCGACTAAACAAAAATGAGCGCGGGGGGGGGGGGGGGTGGGGGGGGGGGGGGGGTTATACCTCGGATTGCTCGGCTAGAGCTCTCAGATTAATAATAGAAAGAAAATGAGCTCCGAACAGCGAATGTATCCCGAAACAGCGCTGGAACAGCAGCGTCGTCGAAGAATGCTGGAAAAATACAAAAGCTAGGGCACGGCCAGGGGTCGCGGCCAAAGAGTAGCCGCACGGGGACGTGCGACGAAGGGCAGCGACGACAGGGGCTGCCGGGGCGCGCGAGGTTGGCCGCACAAGGGGGACGGGTGCGGGGTTCACCGCGACAGGGGGCTGTCGGTGGGGCGCCGGCGGGTTCTGACCCGGAGGGGGCGCGCGGGTTGCTGGGGAGCGCCGACGGGGACTGGCGCGGGGGAACGGGGGTTCGCCGAAGGAAGCTCGGCGGGGCTGCGGCTAGGGGCGGCGTCAGGGGCTGACACGGGTGGCCGCATGCGTCGGCGGGGAGGCGCGGTCGTCGGGGAACTTCGGGAAGAGAGCGCGGGCAAGGGGACGGGAGAGTTGGGGAGTGAGGGTGAGGGTTTGGTGAGGGTGAGATGGGAGAGTTCTCTGATGTGAGGAAGAGAGAGCTTTGCTAATCCTTCTGTGAGAAGAGGAAGGAGTTTGCTTCTCTGTGAATGAGAGGAGTGGGGGTGAAAAAGGAGTTATTAAAGAGAGTGGGGTGCTCGTGTGTGGTCCAGAGAAGTTGAGGGGAGAGAAAAGGGGAACGGGGGTTGGCCAATTCGTGTGTGTGTGAGTTGCTGGTCCTACGGGACCAGCTAAACATTTTTTTTTTATAATAATTAAACCAAGTCAAATCAGAATTAAAAAGAGGGAAAAGGATTGGGTTTGGCTTAGGCCTGGGTCTGGGTTCGGACTCGGGTCTGGGTTCAACTCAAAAAGCCATGTTGTTAATTTTGAAATAATTTGCACCCAAAAATATATTATAATAATAATAATAATAATAATAAGTAATACTAATAATACTACTAAAACATTAATATTAAATATTCACAGAAATATGGGTTTCACAATGTCGGTATTGGTCAATATTTGTATCGGATCGGGACATGTCAAATCGTACGGTATCGGCCGATACTGCAAACTGTGTAGTGTCGTGTTCGTCATTTTCATGTTTTTATATGTTTGTGTCTGGCAGAGTTGTCTGAAACTCATAATGATTGTCATTAGTAACCAATTATTCTCTGGTATACACCTAGATATCAAATGATAAACTAAAACATGCCCCAAGTTGCGGACCAAATATGCGTCGTCCTAATTAACAATTACACTTTAACAGTGGTCCTTGACCATATCAATAAAACTAGAATAATCCCCGCAATCCAGGACCACTATTACATGGGAATAATCATACGGAAGACTTTCGATACTTTATATTCATGAAACTAGACCAAGGGATTCTAGAGCTTCTCTATGCCTGTTTGCCTATTAGTATCTTCAAGAACACCTCCACTTCTTGATGTGCATTCTGCCATATGATTTATGTTGGCAAAATCACGTCAAAGCCACTGGGAATAATTCTCTGTTTCTGTGATTATGCCAGAATTAGTTACCATCTCATGTTTGGACTTATAACAAGTCTGCATTACAGGAAGCAAGGAGTGCAGTAGTTGGATGGGCAGATAGAATCATTGAGAAACAGCTAATTCTCTGACAAATATCTTTTCCTTAGTACTCTTTCCCCTTCTTCAAAGGAGCTTCCACTTTTACGACAATAAAGGCATATGCTATTTAGTTATCTCTGTCGCAAAATCCATGGATTACTGTGATTTCCACAATTATAAGAGGTGGATATATAGGTCAGGACTCGGGCCATCTAAGATGTATGTTAGGATTTACAAGAGATAAGGATAACACATTTCATATTAATTCTCAGTTTGATGATTTAAATGGACTTGAGGTACAAGTATAATTTGTTTTCCTAGGCTAGCAAGACACATATTCTCAGTGAGCTTTTGCAACAATTACTTAGTGAGGCAATTATAAGACTCGATTGTTTTTCAATATATAAAGCATCTGAAAGATGCTCCTCTCCCAATGAAACTATAAAGTTAGTCATTTGCTCTTTCCTAAATTTACAATCTGACTAGTGTTATGATCAGGGATACAGTTGAAGAAGACACAAATGCGATATGGATATTATCAGTAAATGAAAATTTAAATATAGATATTTTACATATTCCCTTCCCAGACGCTACATTAGGGGGTGTCTTGTGGCACTGGGATCCCCTTAAGTTACATATACAAATTGTGTATGAGTTGAAGAAATGTACATTTGTAGAACCCTTGGGGGGGGAGAGGCGAAAAGGGTAATAAAAGAATTACCAACAATAATGAGCAAATTAAAAAGCATTTAAAGAAGAGAATCAAACACTCGATGTATCCTGGTATCCTTCCAAGGGGCACTCTAGTTCCGGAACTCTCTCTGACTTTAGTCCACTATTGAGTAAATAGTTACAATACGAGCTTTGATCCGAAAAACTCGTCAACTTCTTACTTATGAGTTTTCCCTCCGAAGCTCGTCAACTTCAAACACGAGTTTTCCTCCGAAGGCTCGTTAACTTCAAACTTGAGAGAAAAAGGTTTCGATCTTCTTGAACACTTGGAAGATCTAAGTTACAACTTTTGAATATTTTAACACTTTAATGGATGACAACTTAAAACTCTAAAATAATGGTGGAGCTCTTTGGTAGATGAGAAATTTAAGGCTCATGTGGATAAGCATTTATGAAGAATGGGGAAGTCTATTTATACAAATCCAAGACAAGTGAGCATTTACTACAGCCGGGCGGGACGGTTGTCCGCGAATGTCCGAAGGATTATCCATCCAAATAGTAACGACTAGAAAACTAGCCGTTGGATGCATTAAATGCTCTTGATAGTGACCGTGTTGGCCTAATGATTATATCATGTTTTTGAATATGGTTAATCGATTAAGTTTAGCATTTCATTATCACTAATCCTCATACCATCACTATAGTATTTCTACCTATACTTATACCTTTTGGTGATATATGCTTATTGTTTTACATATTAGCGATATGAGCTTCTATCTTAAAGTTTAACATTATGATATCACTAATATTTATGCTATCACTATAGTATTGGTACTTAACTTAGCATTGTCCCAATGTGAATTAAATTATCATACTTGCTATTATGTATATTGCTTTGTTCGTCTAACATGTATTTGTAGAAAAGCAATAAGCAAGGTCAACATGAACATATGCAATAAAGAAATCATGATGTGCCAAAGACGAAGGCATCCCACAAGATTTTTCTGAACCATCTGACATCTCCGGAGCCACGCACTCGGGGGTTCGGGGGCGAAGCCCCCGAAAGGTATTCAGTTTTCATAAACTGGGTATTTTCGGACAGCCGCCATCAAGAAAAAATGCCATCATCTATCAAAGGAAGAAGCCAAGTCATGCCATCATTATTTCAAGACTCATTAGAAGCCTGCACCTGCTTAAGTATATCTGGAGTCTGTAATGAGTCTTAGAAATAATTGTAAATAAAAAAATGGATGGGAAAATTGAAAGCTAGGGTAGAAAATAACCCAGGACAATTTTCGGACATCCTGACGGAAGATCCGACGGATCTCTACAAAATCCGACGAAAGATCTGAATAGATCCACAGAATACCTTCTGTGATCATTCGGATTATCCGATAGAAAATCGCAAAATTTTGACGAATTTTCCGTCCTGTTACCGTTTACATTACAATGGTCGGATTTTCGAAGATTGATCTTAACGGCTATATTTTTAGCCGTTGGACTGTGCAGGCGGATGATCCGGCGGACATCCGCGAAAATTTGACAAATTTTTCGCTCGCCTGCTGAAAGTTGCATTAAATTCTTTCCAATGCTTAAAGTTGCATTGAACCTGGGAATTGGACAATTTTTTCGCTCGCCTGTTGAAATTTGACATTTTTTCGCTCGCCTGCTGAAATATTTCGCTCGCCTGCTGAAAGTTGCATTGAACCCCTTCATTCAAGGTTGATGCTTTGAGCCTAAATTTTTTTAAACCACCAAAGCATATCCACAAACAACTCTACAAAGCTTTCATTTGTCATCCACAAATTGTGTTAGAGTTATTGAGTTGTAAAAGAGAGATATTCTTCTTGTTGTAAGAAGATCAAAAACCTTCTTGTGAAAAGGTTGAAGTTGGAGAGTCTTCGGATAAAAGCTCTCGGTTGAAGTTGGAGAGTCTTCGGATAAAAGCTCTCGGTTTGAAGTCGGAGAGGCCTTCGGATAAAAGCTCTTGTGTAAGAAGTTGGTGAGCCTTCGGATGAAAACTCACGTTGTACTATTTGCATAATAGTGGATTAAAGCCGGAAAGAGTTTCGGGACTGGAGTTCCCCTCGGAAGGGTGCCAGGATACATCGGGTTACGGTATTGTTGTTACTTCTTCTCTTGCACTCTTAATTTTAAATTGCCTATTAACAATCGTTTAGTGCTTGCTTGTTTGTTTAACCTATTCACCCTCCCCCCTCTAGAGTGCTTTTAGACCGTTGGATTTGAATTTCAAATAGCCAATTAAGCATTAGCGGATTATCCGACGGTGATCCGCGGAAGTTCGATGGATCACCCGGATGTCCTCACAAAATATTTGTTGTTCCAAAATGGATTATCCGGCGGATATCTGCGCTGATCCGTAGGATGATCCGAATGTCCCCACAAAATACTTGTTGGAACAATTCGGATTATCCGGCGGAAGTCCGCGGTCATCCGACGGATGATCCATTTCTTCATAGATTCTTATTTGTTTATCTTTGAACCTTTTTTTTTGTCATCCATACAGAAGTGCTTACATTTATTGCCTATGTATTACAGACTCTTGGAGGTATGAAGCTAGATCTTTGTCTTATGAAGCTTCAGTATTCTTTGATTGTGATCCAAGATGAGTCTGAGCACTAGGTGATAGATACAGATATCTTTCATTGATAGAGGCTTTCCTTTGAATCATGAGGAATAAATGAATCTAAAACAGTAGAGACGTTAATCGTGAATGCAATATCAAAATCAATGTGCCAATAATCTCTCCCATTTTAATAATTGACAAAAACTGTTTTTAAGAGAGAGCTCCCCGTAAATGGATATCTCCCCCTCACCGTTTGACATTTATTATTCAAAATGAAAGCAATAATAAAGATAGAGTGACCATGAAAGACAACATTTCATAATTGAAACTTTTTGGAAACATAGAGTCTATGCTGGACAGGAGGGAACATAGACCACAGTACTCATGACAATAGGATAACCAGTCCCCAAAGGACTACACAAGACAGACTGGGAAAAAAAAACTTCTAAGACTAGTCCCCGAAGGACTGCACAAGACAACAATCATAACTACTAAAAAGTCCACGAAGGACTGCATACACAAAACAAAACAACTAATGGACTCCACCACACCACCTCCTAGCACTTGGGATCATCAACTATCAGGAGCAGCTGCAGGATCAATGTCATCAGTGGGATCCTCATCAACCCCCGGAGCAGGAGTAAAATAGCCATATGGGTTAATGCTGTCAGGATACATGAACCCATAGACATTTTGCTCAGTGAACCGAGGACAAGGTTAAGCAGGGTTAGGCACAGCAGGGTCGACAAGAGCATTGTTCTCCAGAAAGCAGCGCTGAATATAAAATGCCTGATCCATGAAGCCAGGATGAATCAGGGTTCCCAGTCCTCGGTGGCATCCTGGATGCGCTCCGAGGTGGAGATGGTGAGAGAGTCGAAGCGTTGATCAATGTACCCGCGAATCTCCGGAGATAGAGGTGTCGAGCCGGAGGAGTAAAGAAGTGCCAGCAGCAGGTGGTTGGGAAGCTGAGGGTCGAGATGAGGAGTGGAGGGGTTGTGGCTTCGATTTGGCAAGAAGAGTTGACTTCTTATCCTTCGGATAGTTGGTGAGATCGACCCGTTTGCTTCTAAAATCATGGTGATGTACATGCCAAAGAGGAGAGACCGATGGTTGGCCTATTTGGATCCGGATTATCGAGTATACAATCATCTTGACGAGGGAGAATGGTTGGCGGGCGAAGAGATAGTATATGGCAATGAGTTTCTCAGTGGTGAGGTTTGTCTATATTGCCAGGCTTGGGGGTGATGGAGTGGCAGAGGATGCGGTAAGATCATGGTAGAAAGGACTCAGTCCTTGTCATCAGGCTTCAGAGAGGAGGGATTATTGTAGATACAGAAAATGAATTCCTCAAAGGTGTAGCTTGAGGAGAGCTTGATGGAGTCAATCATGCAGGGAAAGGAACGAAGGTTGGGACGCTCCGGGATGCCAAGAATGTTGGCAAGGGAAGCAGCGGTGACGGTAAACTTGACCCCGTCCACTCTAGTCTCTAACTTCGGACCATCGCCGCTTGCAACCAGGTTGCAATAGAACATCTAGCTGGCGGCGGGATAGATATCGACCTGCCTCTCTAGCAGATCCATGTAACCGGCTTCGTCGAAGATTTTTCGATGGTTTGGGAAATAAAGGAAATTGGCTTGCCGATGCAAATCGAAAGTTTGCTGGAGATAGTGAACCAATCGCGGGATTGTTGGGCCGAACGGAAGATGGCCGAATTGTGGCCGTGGAGTGGCGGTGGGGAGGAACATGGATGTGGGAGGAGGAGCTTGGGACGAGGAAGAGGAGGCGCCATGGCAGGAACGTTTGTGAGACATGGTGGTCGTACGGATCGTCGACCGGATTGGAGCGGATGACCAGTTTGGGTGTAGAAGAGTGGAAGATAGAGAAGGTGGAGGAAGGGTGGGCATTTTTAAAGAGGGAAGGAGGGGGTAATTAAGGAGGTAGGTGGGTTTTAATGGGAGGGGATGTGAGGGGTTGGGGGTTTTGGGAAGAGTGCAGCAGTGTATGGGGAAGAGGACAGGATTTTGGGGAAGAGGGAACGTCAGATTCGTTCAAATCTGTGACAGAATGTGTCAGTCGGATCATCCGACTGAAATCCGTGGAGATCCGACGAACAATCCGGAATTTGAAAAGTTTTAAAATAAAGAACAAATCGTTTGGAAAAAGTGGTATCTGCCTACTGTAAAGCGAATCGGAAAAGTTAACGGTTTTTCGCAGAAATCTGCCAGATTTTTCGTCGAATTATCCGTTTGAAAGGGTTTTAAAAGATTTTTCCAGTAAGGCCAATTTTCGACAAATGAAGGAAAATCAATTTTCGGCAAGAGGCTTAGTAAAGATGTCAACAAGTTGATGTTCAGTGTCAGTAAATTCAAGATGGATATCTTCTTTTAGTTATGATCACGCAAGAAATGATGTCAAATCTTAATGTGTTTCGTGCGTGAGTGACAAATCGAATTTTTAGTAAGATTAATAGTGCTAGTATTGTCACATTCGATAGAAATGCTATTTGAAGAAATACCGTAGTCTATTAGTGTGTGTCATCCAAAGAATTTGTGCACAACAAAATCCAGCCGCAATGTATCCGGTCTCAGTTGTGGAAAGGGCAACCGAGTTTTGTTTCTTACTAAACCATGAAACCAAGAATTTTCCAAGGAATTGGCATGTGCCGCTAGTGCTTTTTTCGGTCAAGCTTACATCCAAAAAAATCTGCACCTGAGTAGCCGATAAGCTCAAAGGATGATGATTTTAGATACCAAAGTTCCATATTAATGGTGCATTTGAGATACAAAAAAATGCACTTGACGGTACAGAATTGTGATTATTTGGGATTTGCTTGGTATCGTGGACATAAGCAAACACTAAATATGATGTCGGGACGACTAGCAGTTAAAGTAGGCTACCGATCATACCTCGATACTTACGAATGTCGACCGATACACCATTGTCATCTTGGTCAAGCTTAGTTTTGTGGCCATAGGAGTTCTCATTGATTTGGAGAAGTCTAGTTCAAAGCACTTAAGAAGATCCTTAGTGTATTAGGCTTGATTGATGAACGTGCCTTGAGGTCTTTGGCTCTTTGCTTGATTTGTGTAAAACCCTGATTCTAATAGGTTAATTAGATTGGATTTGCAAAAGAAATATAATCATTTGGCTTTTATTTCCTATTTTTTTATTATTATAATTATTATATTTTATTAGTCGAAAATTAGATTTTGATTTTTTTAATAATAATTATTGGATGGTGTTCTTGTCCAGACCCTTCAACCCAAACCCTTTAACCCAAACCCAGTTAACTAAACCCCTACACGCTCAACCCCACTACCCCAACCACCCGACTACCCCGCACGAACCCTCACTCCCGATCTATCATCTTCTCTCCCTCGTACAAACTCTCAGAAACTCCATAGAGACTCTCCCCTCTCTACCTTCACAAACTCCACCCCAACTTCCTCCATACTACTATCCCAAATCCGATCGCACCCCGGCGCTCCCCGCGACGCCTCGAACATTTCAACATACTACTACTCTCCCAAATTACTATTTTAACCCAAACCCATTTAACTAAACCCCTAAGGCGTTTCCGACGTGCCGCCTGACCGTCCGACCGGCCTCCCGCGTGCGTCCCCCGGCAGCCAGCGCCCCCGTGCGGCGTCCCCCAGCGTTGCCGCACGGCCCTCGCGTGCCGTTCGCGCTTCCCCGTATTTGCGTGCCGCCCGTGCGCGGTTCGATCCCGCTCGCGTGCACCCCGTTCGTGTGTGCCGAGTTCCCTCGCTTTGCGCGATACTGAGACCGAAGCCACCCTTCGGTTCTCCTTCGTCAGACTTCCGGTAGACCTTCTGGACTTCTGTTTTAATTCCAGTAGTGAAACCCAACTTTCTCTCCTACCAGAATTGACAGAATGATGTTCTGTCAATTCCGGGATAGTTTCCTAAATTGTGTATGTGTTTGTTAATAAGATTAATTAAATCATTTGATGCGTAATAGTTAGATTATTAGTACTAATAATAATATTGATGCCGTTATAATCGTCGGTTTATGTATAATTATTCAGAATAAATATTATATTTTATTAACAAAAGATTGATTATTTCGTTAATAAATTATAGGCAGAATTAGATTCATTAGTACAATTAATATTTTAGGAAATAAATGTTAGTTATATTCCATAATAAATCATTTAATTATTCGCGTAATTAAAATGTTTCATTAATTATACAAAATACTTTTTGTAATAAACTCGCTAAAAGATTTAGTTAGCTTTAGTCTTATTAAAATAAGATTTTAGACGGTTTAATTACTACCTTAAATATGTTTTAAAATACTAGGTATTATTAATGATTCTCGTAGTATTATAACTATTAAATGGTTTTTCTTTATATTTAAAAATATCTATTAAAAATACTATTCCTAATTTATGTAATAATTTAACGTTATATTAGTAAATGGTCATAGTTCTGATCATGTTATTCTAGACTTATTAAATATGTTATGGTTTTACGTAGATAAAATGTTATTTAATTTCCAAAATAGATTTCATTACCAAAAATATTTGTATAAGTTCTATCTATAAAATAAAAATATTTTATTATTTGTTTTTTAATTAAAAAAGTAATTTACAAGTTACTAAATAATTAATTAATTAATTAAAAGTTTGTTTATTTAGTAGTAGCTAATTATGTATATTTTGCTAAAAATTAGTAAAAGAGTATTTTTACATAAATTATCTTCATAATCAAAATATCTACTATGTTGTCACGAATTTGTTATTAGAGTATTGATAACTTTATTCAAAGAAATAATAAATTTTACTATTTTATTACTAAAATCGTATTTTATATTACTCACTTAGAGCTCTCTAAAATACTTTATAATTAAACGATTGCTTTATTGTAATTATCGGTGATTTAGAGCTTAGAGCCTAGACGTTTATCATATCAAGCAACCTTAGATTGGTAACTAAGTCATGTTTCGTTAATGTAGGGTTCAGTTCCGGGATTTGGCCTGATTTTTCCATGTCGTCACTTACACACACCGGAAACACCAAGGCAAGTATCATACTATTCATGTTTGCGTTTTAATTAATAATTAAATGCATCGCATTCGGTAGGACTATGTATATTGTATCGACACCACCGGAAACACCAAGGCAAGTATCATACTATTCATGTTTGCGTTTTAATTAATAATTAAATGCATCGCATTCGGTAGGACTATGTATATTGTATCGATACTGATTCACGGGGTCCCTCTCGAACCCCAAATTGATTGCTTGATTGACTCTGACTCATTGACTCATGGATTAGGGAAATAGTATAGTAACTGTGACCAAAGCCATGTTACTATTATTGCCTCTCTCACGCTAAACCCTATTGCACAGGGTTGAGCCGTATCGTATACTAGCATTTGGCCAAAATATTAGTATACACATTGAATCTACCAGCCGGTCACAGATCTGCTATACGCTCAAATCACTATTGAATCATTGTAGATTGCATCATTGTAGATTTTGAGATTTCATTGCCATGTTGTTTTCTTTATTATTATTTAGAAAAATATAATAATGTTTTTAAACTGCCCTTGCATCATTTATTATTATTTAGAGTGCTGGATATGGTATATGTTCTTGCTCCCCTCCTGACTGGAGACCAATATTTTAGGTGATTGCGAAGAAGAAGAGCTTGCCTTTAGTTCCTACTACGGACCCGATCCGAGTTCTGAAGAGGTAGTCGAACCTGACCAGGGAGCCCAGGATTTCTAGTTGTGCTCGTTGCTTAGCTTTCCTGTTTTCTAGTTGTAATAAAGAACAGTTGTAATAACTAAATGTTTACTTGCTTGTGTGTTTGTTTCATCTAGACATTTAGCTTTAATTTCAAAGTTCAAATAAATGTTTTTTTATTCTCGCATTTTAGAATTATCTGCTTGTGTTACTACTGCTTGATACAACTTACTGTCGCCGTCTCACAACGGTGCATGCTGGACATGATCCGACTGGACCCAATATTGTTATCAGGTCATGACAATTTATAATCCGAGAAAGAAAGATAATTCTCACATCCTGCTCATTTCAAACTCATCCTGCATAACGTTGGCAAACTCTATACACAGTATCTTATTGGAACCAAAATGATGTCATCAACATAAATTTGAACTGATAGTAGTGTTCCATTATGAGTTTTAATAAAAAGTGTGGTGTCAAACTTTGTCCTTGGAGAAGTTGTGAGAGATGAGAAAGGAGCTAAGACGCTCATACCAAGCACGATGAGCTTGCTTGAGGTCATAGAGGGCTTTGTGTAGTTTGAAAACATGTTCAGGAAATCGAAATCTTTAAAGCCAGGAGGTTGCTTGACATACACCTCTTCTTTAATAACACCATTCAAAAAGACACTTTGACATCTATTTGAAAGAGTTTAAAATCATAAAACAAGCAAAAGCACAAAGCATTCGGATGGACTCAATACGGGCAACCGATGTATAGGTTTCCTCATAATCAATGCCTTCATCTTGGTTATAGCCTTGAGCAACCAATCGAGCTTTGTTACGAGTGATTCCTTCCTCATTAAGCTTATTCCGAAACACCCATTTTGTACCAATATATGATAGTTGTGGGGCTTAGGACTGAGTTCTCAAACGTTGTTTCTTTCAAATTGATTAAGCTCTTTTTGCATTGCAATCATTCAAAATTCATCATTAAAAGCATCATTGATATTTTTAGGCTCTATTTGGGAGATAAAAGCCACATTCGCACAATGATCTCGTGTAGAGGATCGAGTGCTAACTCGTGGTGAAGGGTCACCAATAATAAGTTCCTTGGGATGATGAGGAAAAATCTCCATTCTTTGGGGAGATCCTCTTGAGGAGTCTCTATAGTTGAAGAATTTTTAGGTGGAGGAACCTCAACTTCATTACTAGATGAAGGAGCATTTGTGTCTCTAGGAGAGGAATTCTCCAAACCAAAAAAGATGTCATCAACATCGTTCAAGGAACTAGATCCCTTCTATTGAATATTTCAATTGAATATTTGCAAAAAAAAGGAGAAGACTCCTTATGAGGTTTGGTTTGACAAAATTCCTTCTATTGAATATTTCAAAGTTTGTGGATGCAAATGTTTTATTTTGAACACCAAAGATAACCTAGACAAATTTGAAGAAAAAACCTATGAAGGTATCTTCCTTGATTATTCAATGTATAGTAAGGGATTCCATATCTTTAACAAAAGAAGCCTTGTAGTCGAAGAGTCAATCAATGTCTCTTTCGATGAGCTTAACACTTCCGTGTTGACTCTTTGACTACAAGAATTCTTTTGTTAAAGATACGAAACCCCTTAATATGCATTAAATAACCAAGGAAGATACCTTCATAGGCTTTTTTTCAAATTTGCGTAGGTTATCTTTGGTGTTCAAAATAAACATTTGCATCCACAAACTTTGAAATATTCAATAGAAGTTTTGTCAAACCAAACCTCATAAGGAGTTTTCTTTAACAAAATTCTCTAAACCAAAAGAGATGTCATCAACATCGTTCAAGGAAATAGATGTCATCAAACCTATTTTTTTAAAAAGACCCTATTTATAACATAACATGCCGTGTTAACGGCTTCCGCCCAAAAGTATTGAGGAAGCTTGTATTGGTTCAACATGACCCTGGCCATATCGCTGAGGGTTCTATTCTTTCTTTCCACTACCATTTTGTTGTGAAGTTCTAGGGCAAGCAAAATCATGACAACCATTTTTAATACAAAAGTCTTTGAAATCGGCATTGTCAAATTCTCCTCTATGATCACTTCTAATTTTGTTGATCATAATGTCTTTCTCATTTTGAACACATTTACAAAAAGTAATAAATTCACGAAAAATATCACTTTTATTTGCAATAACCCAAGTAAATCTCGAAAAATCATCTGCCAAAACAAAAGCATAGAGTTTACCACCAAGACTAGCTACTCTAATAGGACCGAATAAATCCAATGAATGAGTTGGAGGGGTCTAGTAGTGCTCACTGAGTTAATAGATTTGAAGGAAGATTTAGTTAACTTACCCTTCTCTCATTCCTCACACAGCATGTCTTTCTTGAAAGGAATGTTTGGGAGTCCTCTGACCAGCTTTTTGGTGGCCAGCCGGGAGATAGTGTCCAAGTTGGCATGTTCAAGTCTCATGTGTCAAAGCTAACTCTCATTATTCTTTACTACAGGCACATGTCATTGTTAGTACTTTCAAGGAGATAAAACACATAAATGTGATCTTCTCTAATCCCTTCATATACAGTGGAGCAATTAGTGCTATCATAAATTAAACACTTGTGTTTGACAAAGTTAACTCCATAGTCATTATCCGTGAGATGACTAATGCTAAGAAGATTGTGCTTCTGATTTGTAACAAGGCAAATATTTTTAATGCAAGGGTAAGGAGGCGAGCCGATATTACCATGTCTGATGATGTAACCCTTTAAGTTATTGCCGAAGGATACATGTCCTCTCTTCTTCATCGATAACGTTGCAAAAGTGAAGCATCTCTGGTCATATGCCGTAAGCAACTACTATCGAGAATCCACTTGCTTCTAGCATGCGATGGAGGGTTCACCTGATTTGACTCTGTTGCCATAAGACAAACATTTGTATTGTATTTGCATTTTTTGTCGTTGTCCGAGTCACTAGCATCACTTTCGCACCAGATGCTAGTGTTGGCGAACTTCCTTGAGGATGAGCTTCCTTTGTTTGACTTTTCGTACTTGCCAGATTATCTTCTTCCCAGTGGACAGTTCCTCTTGATGTGTCTGGTTTTCTTGCAGTTGTAGCAAGCAGGTTCTTCATCAATGTTCCTTCTTGAACGATTTGCTTTATTGAACTTGAGGAACTTTCTGAAGTGTCTAGCGTTGAGAGTGATTTCTTCGTCATCAGAATCGTCATCATCGGAGTCATCCTTTGAGGAGAGGTTGATGGCCTTGAGAGCAAGTGCTTTTTCCTTTTCCTTCGTCTTTTCTTTGTCCTTCTCTTGTACGGAGGCTTCCTCTTGGTTCTTTATATCTAGCTCGTGGGTCATCAGCTTTCCCATGAGAGTCTCAAGGTTCATCGTTGTAAGGTTATACCCTTCGATGATGACAGTAGCTTTGGAATTCCATCCTTTAGTCAATCGTCTGAGAATCTCTCGAATCTTTTCATGAGTGGATATTCCTTACCAAGAGAAGAAAGAGGGTTAATAATATCAAAGAATCGAGTAAACATAAAGTAATAGACTCATCTTGCTTCATTTTGAAGAATATGTACTTTTGAGTGAGTCTACTAATCTTTGATTCTTTTACTTGTGATATCCCCTCGTGTGTGACTTCCAAAAGTTTTCATATTTCATTGGAAGTTTTGCAAGTGGAGATTCTATTGAATTCGTTGCTACCGAGAGCACAATAGAGTGCGTTCATAGCCTTTGCATCCTGACTAAAGATCTTCTTGTCGTTTTCGGAAATTCTCTCTCTATGAATTTCCGAACTACTTCCTCAATAACTATGGAAGATTTAGAGATATAATTTACGACACAATCTCATAGACCAAAATCTAGGGATTTTAGGTAGATGCTCATCCTAATCTTCCAATAGTTATAGTTGGTTTCATTAAATAAGGAGGTCTATTTGTGGAGTGTCCCTCATTATGGAATGAGTTGAGACTAGAGTTAGTGGCCATTGATCACTCTAAGGAGGTTACTCCAAATCAAGAGACTAGACTGTGATACCAATTGTAGAACCCTAGAGGGGGGGGTGAATAGGGTAATAAAATAATTACCAACAATAACGAGCAAATTAAAAGCAATTTAAAGAAGAGAGAATCAAACACTCGATATATCATGGTATCCTCCCATGGGGCACTCCAGTCCCGGAACTCTCTCCGGTCTTATCCACTATTTGAGTAAATAGTTACAACACGAGCTTTGATCCGAAAGCTCGTCAACTTCTTACACACGAGTTTTCATCCGAAAGCTCATCAACTTCAAACACGAGTTTTCCTCCGAAGGCTCGTCAACTTCAAACTTGAGAGAAAAATGTTTCGATCATCTTGAACACTTGGAAGATCTAAGTTACAACTCTAGAATACTCGAACACTTTAATGGATGACAAACGTTGTAGAGTAATGGTGGAGCTCTTTGGTAGATGAAAAATTTATGGCTCTGGTAGATAAGCATTTATGAATAAGGGGGAAAGTCTATTTATACAAATCCAAGACAAATGAACATCTACTACAGCCGGACGGATGATCTGACGGTTGTCTGTCGACGTCCGAAGGATTATCCGCCCAAATAGTAACGGCTAGAAAACTAGCCGTTGGGTGCATTAAATGCTCTTGATAGTGACCGTTGGATTTGAATTTCAAATAGCCAGCTAAGCATTAGCGGATTATCCAACGATGATCCGCGGAAGTCCAACAGATCACCCGGATGTCCCCACAAAATACTTGTTGTTCCAAAACAGATTATCCGGCGGATATCTGCGGTGATCCGGAGGATGACCCGAATGTCCCTACAAAATACTTGTTGGAACAATTCGGATTATCCAGCGGAATTCCGCGGTCATCCGACGGATGATCCGCTTCTTCATAGATTCTTATTTGTTTATCTTTGAAGCTTTTGTTTTGTCATCCATACAGAAGTACTTACATTTGTTGCCTATGTATTACAGACTCTTGGAGGTATGAAGCTGGATCTTTGTCTTGTGAAGCTTCAGTATTCTTTGATTGTGATCCAAGATGAGTCTGAGCACTAGGTGATGGATGCAGATATCTTTCATTGATAGAGACTTTTCTTTGAATCTTGAGGAGTAAATGAATCTAAAACAGTAGATGCGTTACTCGTGAATGCAATATCAAAATCAATGTGCCAACACATATGGTTTGAAATACGAGTACTTCTCATATTTGGCATACAAATATTAATATAAATTGGAATTTATTGATTTCATAATGTCCATAAACTTGTGAACAACATGATCTTTTGAATACTCGTGATGTGGGAGATTTCTTTGGAGGCAACTCTTTGGTTGCATGTGCATATACTTTCATAGCATTGAGGACCTGAGGTAGGTAGGTATCCACAAAATTTAAGCCGCTTTATAACTTTTGCTACAAGTTCCCTCGTCTATTGTATCATCAATTGGAAGGCCTGATGGGTGTTGCATCACTATTAAGGTAGGTTTCCTATCCACTAGGTTGCCTTCTAAGTTGTGCAAAGAGCCCCTTGTCAATTGTTTAACTTGACCAAGGAACTGGCATCATCTGAGATGTTTGAGATTAGATCTACAACATTATACCAACAGGAGACTGATAAAGAGTGACCATTATTTTGGAGCCTTCTGCATTTAGCAGCCTGTTCCATGTCTCCATTTTTTTTTCTGAATAGTAATAGGAAACCATCCAGGAAGACCCTTTTTTGAGTTAACCCAACAAAGATAAGCTACCTGACGCCGCAGGGTAACAACAAAATCACTCCAAGGGTAAAACTAGCGTGATCACCAAGGAGAAGGAAATCACATCCATATTAAATAAATCTCTCAAATTTTTATTCATAAATTTCTATATTAAAAATACGTATTAATTACCCTTTTTCCAAAATTCAAATAGAATCACTTGTGATGTAATGTTGCTAAAGGATAAAGATGAATCCTGTTAAAATTCACATTTAACTTCAAAACTTAAATTTTATACTGAAAATGCAAATCTAGATCCATATTTGAATCTAAATCCTAATTTAAAGGTATCCAAAAAACAAAGCAAGCATTTTCGTCCTACATAAAATTTTGGTTGAATGATACTTTTTTTTTGCTTTTTTTAGATACATGTTTCTTGCATCTCCGATATCAAGATACCTATGTAGCATAGTTCGCGGTATCGGCCGATGTTGATATGAAACATCCCATACGTATAGGTTTTGGCATGTTCTGATTCGATAATGGCCGCTACCGATAAGTAACATTGGGGGTCATTTCCTAGTCGAGAAAAATTGAACAAAAATGATATAAGACTTGAAAATTAGTTTCAACACAATGAATTAATTGTGTCGAAGATGATAATGTTATAGTGTGTCGATAAGATTCCTTATCGGTAAACTATAGCCATTATCATTGTCGAAGTTGTATATATATAAATTCGTAATATTCATCTATATTAATATTATTCGATTCAAAACTATTTATTGTGGTTGTACTATTTTGTACTTTATCTAAAGGCAAGCAAATAAACTATAATATCTATTGCAAGTTAAATATTATTCCATTTAAAACTAACGAGAAACAACATATAATATACAATGTTATGAGATATGGAATATCGGGTTTGTATCGGTTTGGGCTTTGAGATATCGGATGTCGGATACCTGAGCTATATTGAAATATCGGATATCAATGAATATGTATTATATATGTGTGTGTGAAACAACATGCCAACTTACTTTTCCTACTAGTTGTTGCTACTGCTATACACTAGTTACTGCTGACAAACATATTCTTTTGCAGCATGTAGCAACTAGCATGTGGTCAAAACGCAACCAAATTATGTTAAATAACATAAGAACCAATGCTAATTCTATCAAATTGCAGCCCTCCTAATTATAGTTCATCCTGAGAAGAAGAACAAGAACAAGCAACAGAAGAAGACACAACAACATCCAGCAGATGGAGCACGGGAGCCGCAACCAGAAGAAGAAGAAGATGGAGCAGCAACCGGCAAAATTCAGAAATCCAACCAAATTCAAAAACTTAATAGAAATTCAGCAAAATCCGAAAAAACAAACAAAGAACATCACTGCTTACCTAAATCTTGACAGAGAGGAGAACTTCTTCAGTCTTCTTCTTTTGTCAAAAAAAATAAAAGAAAAAACAAACGAGAGAGTAGGACCCTACCCGACTTGAAAGCGGATATTTTCATATATTGGAAGATATTGGCCGTTATATCGGAATTCGATCAATATTTCTATCTATATGTGCCAAACGATATGTAACCGATTTATGGTTGATATATGTCATTTTGGCCTCAAGGATATTTATGAATTCTCAAAAACTAATATATAATGTTATGCCTAAATGTATCAAAAAAATTCTAGATTTTAAAAATACTTTTTATTCATTTTGGATTTCCGAAAGGTGAAACCCGATACCCCGATATAAAACTATAGAAAATGTCGAAACTGTGATACGATACTTATAGGAAGGATTGATTTTCACTACCAATATTTTGATCCTTGCTCTGAAGTTGAAAGAAAATTCTACAAAACTGCTACAAGACCAACCATGTTTTATGGATCTAAGTGTTTGGACAATTAAGAAACATGCCAGAAAGTTAGTATAGCCGATGTCAGTATCGTATCGACGGTTTCGACATTTTCTATAGTTTTATATGTCATTTTGGCCTCAAGGATATTTATGAATTCTCAAAAACTAATATATATAATGTTATGCCTAAATGTATCAAAAAAAAAATCTAGATTTTAAAAATACTTTTTTCGTTTTGGATTTCCGAAAGGTGAAACCCGATACCCCGATATAAAACTATAGAAAATGTCGAAACCGTCGATACGATACTTATAGGAAGGATTCATTTTCACTACCAATATTTTGATCCTTGCTCTGAAGTTGAAAGAAAAATTCTACAAAACTGCTACAAGACCAACCATGATTTTGGATCTAAGTGTTTGGACAATTAAGAAACATCTAAGATGGATGAATGACAATACATTAAAGGATAATATAAGATTAGAGGGGTGCCATTTAAGTACAAGATCAAAGAAAATCGTCTTTTAGGTGGTTTGGACATGTACAACGCAAACCTATAGATGCTCTCATAAGGAAGACCGATAATATAGTAGTTAGTGGAGCCACTAGGACTAGAGATAAACCTAGACGAACATGGTTTGGAGTATTAAAGAAGGATTTTGATTTTGTTAGCTTTTACAAACGACATGGCCCTTAACCGAACCTAATGGAAGAGATTCAAACATCCAACCTCAAAATTTGGGATAAAGTCTTTGTTGTTGTTGTTGTTGTTGTTGAAGACTTCATTTTAACAAAAGGTATTATCCGGACCTTAATAAGTCTCTTTTAATGAAGTGTTTCCTCGTTTAGTTGATAATGCATATTTTTTTCCTCTATGCATCCATGAAACAATAATCAATACATTTGGTCTTTTGGCTAGAAGAAGTCTTTAGGGACTTCCTGGGATTTTGAAGTTTGGTACATGTCTGCAATCTTAGTTGTGTGGGGTGCAAAAGAAGCAACATCTGGCAATGGTTGTTATGATCTGGCATCTCATCTTTATCCTTTATATATATATATATATATATATATATATATATATTAAAAAAAAATATATATAATATATATATATATATAATATATTATAATATATTTATATATATATATATATATAAATATATATATTATATATAAATATATATATATATATCGAAGCCATCATAGTTTTGGTGAAGCCAATGACCATCATCACAGAAAGAATACTAAGGAGCCCAAAAATTTCAAAAATAAATTTAATTTCGTCTCATATATGCATGCATGTTGTTTAATAAATAAAAAATTTTAACTTCGAAGCATATGCATTTGCATGTGTATACATTTGTAGTAATTTTACTGTCAGGTTTCTACTAAACTTATAATGATTTGAAAGGTTTGGTTAGTATATTGTTTTGGTATCACTATGTATTGCAACTATTGCTCAGGACTTCAGAGACTCTGGAACTGTTTTTTGCCTTCTTAATGGTAGTTGCTAGAGAAAACACATACATCTATCACAAATGAGAAGAATTATGATGGTTAAATCATGTGATAAATACATTGTAGTAATATGTTGTCATACTACTAGACCCATCTGGCTTAATAGCATATTAATGAAAACAATCAATGCTAGATCAATATATTTGCATGTTTTATCAATATAGACAACAGTTCCAATCCGGAAGTAGGCATACTGGAAATCAAAGTTTTTCGGTGTATACCATGTCCCTTTAAGGTGCAATTCCTCACTGTCAGTATTGTGCTTTTGCCCTGTGCTCTTCAGTATTGAATTTTTTATGACTTGGATAGTTTATAGTAGGATTCTCTAAGAAGGAAGGTAGAGGCCCCAAAATAGTTGACTGATGCTTGATGAATGTGTTGTTGAGAGTTCAACATGGATGAGCTTATGATATTAGATTTGATGGAGCTCAAAGACTTGTCATGTCTCAGTTAGTGTATGTAAATCAAACTGTGCCTCTGCAGGTAATAGTCCACCACTAAAACCTTGGGAGTGGGCTGGGGCCTCGTCTGGTTCTGCACCTTTCAAGCCCCCATCTTCTGGCAACACTAGTGAAATTGTCGAAGCCTCTGGAACTGCAAAACCTGGAGAAATTGTCTCAAATGATAATGCATCTGCAAACAGACAAAACACTCTTGGGAGGCCAGTACCCTCAAGACCTTGGGAGCAGAACAATGGAAACAGTTTGGAGGTACCTATAACGATGATGTGCACCGTTCACTTGAGCTCTTGTCATATTCATCTTTCATTCTGAAATTCTTTTCCTGCATATAGGCTATGGTTCGAATCTGAACTACAATTCAGGCTATGGCTCAGGCATGTACGGTGGTTCATATGGTGGACTTGGAGCACTTACGGAGGTGGGCTTTATGGTAATAGCATGTACAGAGGAGGTTATGGAGGGCTTTATGGAGGTTCTGGAATGTATGGAGGGGGCATGTATAACAGTGGGTTTGGAGGACAAATGGGGGAATGGGCATGGGTGGTCCATATGGTAATCAGGATCCCAATAACCCGTACGGTCCCCCTCCATCGCCAGGATTCTGGATATCCCTCCTTTGAGTGGTAAGTCCTGCATAAATATGCAATGAGGCAGTACTTATTATTTGGTTTTCTGATCATTCTAGATTGCACGGAGTGGTTTTACATTTCAAGTCCACGCTTAATATCAGACACATTTGATTTTAAGATCCAGAATTATAGAGCGACCTTGTTAGCTGCCAAAAGAATTAGAATTAAGAAGTGAAATGATATTAATGCAGGCTTTGGAAAGTGTTTTTTTTTTGCTTTTAATTTTTATAAGCCCTTCAAGCTATCTTGTATGGACACGATATGACGATACTGATACGGGATAAGGGCATTTTCAAATAAGTACAAAGGTAGTTACCAATGTTGCATGAGTATGGATACGGACACCATACACGTACGAACATCCATTTGCCGTGTTCGTGCAACTTAGCCTGCAAGTGAGGAATATTTCAAATTCTTTAGGCTCATCCAAGAATATATCTTAAAATATTTTGAGACTTTTCACTAAATACAAAACAATATCGTGGATAATATTACAATATTTGTCATTGTCAATTATTTTTTCTTTTGGTCAGATTTTCTTGACCGGCTAAAGTTGAGCATGTAGCCCTTTAAGTATCTCTTCTAAGAGTACAATGTTTAGTATATGATTTATCATTTTTTTTACTTGGGCTTGTTATTATGCATTTAGAAACCTATTGTAATTTTGATTTCAGATGAGAGGTGTTGTCAACTTCTTTGGTCGGATTTCAATCCTCATTGATCAGAATACTCGAGCGTTATACATGTTCATATCTGCTCTTCTTCAGGTGCTCTTAATTCATACTCCATTCTTTCACTCTTCTTACTAGGCCAATTATACAGATGTGCAAGGGGTTCTGCTGAGCTCTATACAAGGTCCATTTCGGCCAAACACTTGATGATTGACACTGTGATATACACATTTTTTATTGTTTACAAATCAAAATCTCTAGATACTCCGATCCATGCATTTGGTGAAATCAAAGTGAAAATTATGACTGCAAGTTTCGATGAGTGAACTCCCGTTTAATTCTGTCACACTTTGATTTCAATCGTTGCATGTGTTGGGATTGTCCATTCATCTACTTGATTTTTATTTTGTAGACAATTAAAGATGTGTATTTCACAACGAACAGTATCAATCATTGAATGGATGAACAAGATGTACTGTGAGTATCTAGCTCAATGAAACTGTGTGTGTGTGTGTGTGGATGTGTGTGTGTGTGTGTGTGTCTTGAAGATTTGGGACAAAGGCTTTCCTGTTGAATATCCTTGAGAGTTTGAATAATATTTGCAGCTTTTTGATCGTTCTGGAATGTTATATGGTGAGCTTGCAAGGTTTGTATTAAGGTTACTGGGGTTCAGAACAAAGTCCAGGAAAGAGCAGCAGCCGGGACCACCTGGTGAACTTCTTGGGCCTGATGGGCAGGCGCAACGTTACAACAAGGGCCCCAAAGCTCCAAGTGGCGCATGGGACAGCGTTTGGGTGATGGGGGTATTGGGGATTCCAGCTGACACAAATACAGAATCAGCGAGAACTACATACTTACGGAAACTCTCCAACAATGGAAATGAAGAAGCCATGAAGGGAGAGGGGAAGAAAAAGAATTTGTTGTCCATAATAAGGGATGGAAAGTAGCTTCTTTATATGTTGTGATTATAAAGAGCTAAAATGTAGCGCAAGTGGGTGGGGTATATTTACAATAGAGTGAGACCTTTGCTAAACATTATGTAACAACAGGTGGTTTTCAAGAGGTGTCTATTGTGTATCTACCGTTAGTTTTGAATCCAATGTTTGTCATTTCGGAGGCATTAACCTCCCCTTTATTCTTGATGAGTTTGAGATCCATTATTGTTCGTATGCACATCTCCAGGGATATGTCCAGTAGACCTGGAAATTATAGAGCTTTGTTCTTGATGATTTTGGATATGTTAGTTTTGAATCCAATGTTCGTCGTCATTTCAGCGACGATTGCTCTTTATTCTTGATGATTTTGGGATTCCATTATTGTTCGTATAGGGATATGTTCAGTAGACCAGGACACCATAGAGCTTTGTAATAACTGGATCAAATGAAATAATTCAGATTGGAAGGAAATCTAGATCCATATTTGAATTACCCTTTTTCCAAAATCCAAGGATAAAACTAGCGTGATCACCAAGGAGAAGGAAATCACATCCATATTAAATAAATCTCTCAAATTTTTATTCATAAAATTTCTATATTAAAAATACGTATTAATTACCCTTTTTCCAAAATTCAAAATAGAATCACTTGTGATGTAAAGTTGCTAAAGGATAAAAGATGAATCCTGTTAAAATTCACATTTAACTTCAAAACTTAAATTTTATACTCAAAATGCAAATCTAGATCCATATTTGAATCTAAATCCTAATTTAAAGGTATCCAAAAAACAAAGCAAGCATTTTCGTCCTACATAAAATTTTGGTTGAATGATACTCTCTTTTTTTTTGCTTTTTTTAGCTACATGTTTCTTGCATCTCTGATATCAAGATACCTATGTAGCATAGTTCGCGGTATCGGCCGATGTTGATATGATACATCCCATACGTATAGGTTTTGGCATGTTCTGATCCGATAATGGCCGCTACCGATAGTAACATTGGGGGTCATTTCCTAGTCAAGAAAAATTGAACGAAAACGATACAAGACTTGAAAATTAGTTTCAACACAAAGAATTAATTGTGTCGAAGATGATAATGTTAGTGTGTCGATAAGATTCCTTATCGGTAAACTAGAGCCATTATCATTGTCGAAGTTGTATATATATAAATCCATATATTCATCTATATTAATATTATTCCATTCAAAACTATTTATTGTGGTTGTACTATTTTGTACTATATCTAAAGGCAAGCAAATAACTATAATATCTATTGCAAGTTAATATTATTCCATTTAAAACTAACGAGAAACAACATATAATATACAATGTTATGAGATATGGAATATCGGGTTTGTATCGGTTTGGGCTTTTGAGATATCGGATGTCGGATACCTGAGATATATTGAAATGTTGGATATCAATGAATATGTATTATATATGTGTGTGTGTGTGAAACAACATGCCAACTTCCTTTTCCTACTAGTTGTTGCTACTGCTATACACTAGTTACTGCTGACAAACATATTCTTTTGCAGCACGTAGCAACTAGCATGTGGTCAAAACTCAACCAAATTATGTTAAATAACATAAGAACCAATGCTGCTTCTATCAAATTGCAGCCCTCCTAATTATAGTTCATCCTGAGAAGAAGAACAAGAACAAGCAACATAAGAAGACACAACAACATCCAGCAGATGGAGCACGGGAGCCGCAACCAGAAGAAAAGAAGGAGCAGCAACCGGCAAAATTCAGAAATCCAACCAAATTCAAAAACTTAATAGAAATTGTAGAAAATAATGGTTGGATAATTTTATTGATGGACTACCTCACTATATATAGGAGTCTAGCTCCTCTACATACTACATATTCCGATGTGGGACTAAAAGTCCCTTATTGACTCTCAACACTCCCCCTCAAGATGGGCGATAGATATTGATCATCCCATCTTGTTACATAGCTTCGACAGACTTAATGAACTAAGACCCTTAGTCAGACAGTCTGCAACTTGTTCTTCTGAGCGGACATGGTCAATCTTCAGTATCCCTTGTTCCAGCTTCTCCTTGATGAAGAATCGATCAATCTCGATGTGCTTCGTTCTGTCGTGCTGGACTGGATTGTTAGCTATACTTATTGCAGCTTGACTATCGCTCAGAAGACGCAATGGTGCTCCCTTATCCAGCTTCAACTCTGTCAGCAATGCTTTCACCCATAGCAACTCTGACACTCCCAGAGCCATTGCTCTGTATTCTGCTTCAGCTGTCGACCGTGCTACCACAGACTGTTTCTTGCTTCTCCATGAGACCAGATTTCCTCCTACAAAACACAGTATCCTGTGGTAGACCTTCTGTCGTCTATGCAGCTCGCCCAGTCTGCATCACAGTATCCCTCAACTTCTATGCGTCCATTCTTCTTGAACCATAGCCCCTTTCCCGGCGTTCCTTTCAGATACCTCAAGATCTGAAATACTGCTTCCATATGACCCTTTCTCGGATCATGCATGTAGCGACTCACTACACTCACCGCAAATGAGATATCAGGGCGAGTGTGTCCCAGATATATCAATTTCCCTACAAGTCGTTGATATCTTTCACGATCAACGGGTTCTCCTGCTTCTGCTCCCAACTTGCACTTTTGGTCAATTGGAGTGACCGCTGCTTTGCATCCCAGCATCCCTGTCTCCTTCAGCAGATCCAGTGTGTACTTTCTTTGTGAGAGAACAATTCCTTGTTCGCCTTCACACACCTCGATACCTAGAAAGTACCTCATCGCTCCTAAATCCTTCACTTCAAACTCCTTTGCGAGTTTTGACTTCAGTTTAGTGATCTCGACTTCATCATCACCTGTGATCACTATATCATCCACATATACAACAAGTATAGTGATGTGGCCTCTTGCATGCTGGAGGAAGACCGTATGATCAGCATTTGTTTGACGGTATCCCATGCCTGTAACAGCCTTTCTGAATCTGTCAAACCAGGCTCGAGGAGATTGCTTGAGCCCGTATAGCGACTTCTTCAGTTTACACACCTTTTCTTGCGACGTCCCTCCGTTTGATGCCGTCGCGTAGCATCCTGGCGGGAGCTCCATGTATACTTCTTCTTGCAGGTCCCCATGAAGAAAGGCATTCTTCACATCCAGCTGGTACAACTTCCACCCATAATTCGCTGCAATGGAGACCAGAGTTCTCACGGTGCTCATTTTTGCTACTGGGGCAAACGTCTCATCATAGTCTATGCCATATGACTGTGTGAATCCTTTTGCAACCAACCTCGCCTTGTATCGCTCAACCTTTCCTTCTGGCGTCTCTTTCACTGTGTACACCCATTTGCATCCCACAGCTTTCTTCCCTTTGGGTAATGGAACCAGCTCCCATGTCTTATTTTTCTCCAGTGCCCTAAGTTCTTCCATCATTGCAGCTTTCCACCTTGGATCTTTCTTTGCTTCCTGCCAACACTTGGGCAACGAAGTAGAGTCTAACGATGCAATGAAGGCTCGATAATTCGAAGAAATGTTAGAAGAAGACAAGAAGTTGGCAATGTCATGTTCGTAATCATCAAAACGAGCAGGAGCCTTACCCGCATTGATGCGAGAAGATCTCCTTAAGGGAGCAATAGGTGGTGGAGAGATCAT
>JANAVB010024551.1:0-45667 GCA_029216955.1 Iris pallida
GCTTCTCACAGTTACACAAACACATACGGTTAATTCTCCTTTCTGATACACACTCATTTACCTTTATAGTGTTAGTATATTACTTACACAAGGACACTCAAATGTAGCCCACATTTACCCTGGCATTTGACTTTGCCTTTCCAATCTCCTATTGATACAACTACCATGCTGTCCACTAAACACACGACCAACACTCACACTGCTAATAACTATTTCCATATGCAGCACACAAAACTTTATACACACGGGTCATGTGCAGTTGATACTGCACATGTGCATGCTTGATGTTGTTCAACCTGGCTTCAATGATTTCCTTGTGTGGAACAAGTCCTTCGTCAAATACATAGAGCTTTAGTAAGTCCTTTTTATCTCTTGATTATAATTCTCGCGTTACACTATTTTTATTACATAATATATTGCTTTGAATCAACTTTATTAATTGGTTTTATTTAATTGATGACCTATTGCAGTAGATATGTGTAGATGTGTGTAAATATGAGATGTGTTGGGGTAGGAGATTTCCTTGGTTTAGACCTGTCAACTAAATGGCTAGGGGGCGTGGGGGGCTGGGGGGCCTGCTGGCAGAGATGCGGGTGGTTGGAGGCAGCGTTAGGGTTTAGATGGCTAGGGTTTTGAGAGAGATTGTAAGAGGGAGAAAAGATTCAGAGTTTTGGCTCCGATACCATGTAGAATGGGAATAATGGGATGATTAATTATTGATGAGAGAGTTACATATATATATATATATATATTTATATATATATATATATATATATATTTATATATATATATATATATATATATATATATATATATATATATATATATATATATATATATATGAGAGGCTAACCCCTCTCACTGTTGTTCTATCTGATGTGGGACAAAAGCCCAATACTACTAATATAATATATATATATATATATTATATATATATATATATAATATATATATATATATATATATATATTATATATATATATGAGAGGCTAACCCCTCTCACTGTTGTTCTATCTGATGTGGGACAAAAGCCCAATACTACTAATCCTACTACTAATATTAACATGTACCATAACAAGAATTAAGCATCCCTACCCCCCGGTACTTGCTATTTTTCTTTTAAAAATGTTGTCACATTTCCATTGCAACAGGTCCGAGGAGATTTTTTTTTTGGTTGGGGGGGGGGGAGTGCTGAAAATAGTTACCTGCCAGACAACCGCAGTAGATGATAGGGCCAGACCATTACCAACGACAATTGCCGCAGGGCCTGGCAGTCCAGAAAAGAAATGAGCAACCAGGCCAATGACTACTGCTGTTGCCAGAACCTACAGTTTGTCAAAAGCACCTTCAATACAAAACAATGACTTCAATCACCATCACAACTGAATGAAGGTTATGAAACTTGAGTGTTACCTGGGCAGAACCTAAACCAAAAACATACTTCTTCATTGAGCTCAACCTTTCCACAGAAAGCTGAAAAGTGCAATCATACATTTTACAGCTTGTTCTACAAATAGACTGTCAAGGAAAGTATATCTAGGACGCCTTTTTTTAGAACTAAATAAATAATTTTATGATACTACCTCAAGCCCAATATTGAATAGCAAAAACACGACACCAAATTCAGCGATAGCCTTGGTCCCATGAACGTGGCGTATGATGGACAGCCCATATGGACCAATCAGAATACCAGCAGCAAGATACCCTAGTACAGGACTCCCTAAAACATGCCAAAAGTTTAGTATCATCACCAACATCGAGTATGTTTGCAATATATGCACTAGCAAATCAGTAAAAAATAAATTCCTACAAAGAATTTTCCAAGTAACTGACATTCATGTAAGTTGTAACCAGAGGATACCATATTCTTGAACATTCCCCTTGTATAATTTTATCTAACAAGTAACGACAATGGTTCAAGGGGGCTGCAGTTATGGCATAGACTCCAGAATTATTATTCCATCACCGAAATCTTTCTGGGTGTTCATAAATAAGAACAACTGCATTGGCTCTTATTACACCCAACACTTGGCCCAAACCTAGACTGGCCTAACTAAACAGCAACAATTGTCTGGTGCAGATCGGCTTAAACCAAACAGATCCAAGGCCAAACTTTAAGATGTGATTTAAAACAGCATACCCCAAGCCCAAATCTTTGATTAGCATATTTTAATATATATGCTAGAATACAAAAAATAAGAGACAAGAACTCCAATAAACTTTGAGCTTTATAAGACGAACTATTGACTGCTTCAGAATGGAGAATACTATATCTGATCAAACTTGGGAACAAGGTCATAAACTTGATGATTTTAATTGCCTTTGGTCCTCTGCTCATATTCAGATTCCTTTATGAATCGCACCCAGAGATTGGAATAGCCTAGAGATGATAGACCAAACAAACAAACATGCTGGTACTGTATTCATTTATGGATCCCTATACGAGTTCAGCCTGTCGAAGTACATAGGATAAGTAATGTATTCGGCAGTTGGATTCCAACCTCAGCTTACCGTATGTCCAAGAAGTATGTGGACACCTGAGTTCTTTTCCTATCAATAGGCGATGATTAATGTATAAACTTTGTGAATAACTTTAGGGAGTGTACGCTGATGATAAATTGAATGGTTAGAAGACATTATGTAGGACATGGTCAATTATAAGGTCTTCAAGATTTGGTAAATCATCTTTCAAGCTACTCAGAAAGGAGCGAGACTAAAGAAACAAGGAGGTACAGAATGAGAGGGGAACAAAGATGTTGGGAGAGAAAAGACATGATAAAAAAATTCTGACTTTTTGTAAGATATAAAAAGAAAGACTGAATGTGGAGAAGGGAGATATAAAAAAAAGTTACAGATTTCATTTATGCAGTTGTGTGTTTGTGACTTGTTCATGATCTAAACCTTCCTAATCCTCAAAATCCATCCAAATAGCATATTAGCCGTAGTCACATTAGCAGGTTGGGTCAAAAAATTTACCCCTAGATGTGAAACGGTCAAGCCTGGTTAATGTTTGGGAATTTTTTGGTCTCAATCCAATATTTGCATGACCAACCCTATCTGACACAGTTTTTGGTTTTGCAAACTAGTTAACTGTCCACGAGTTAGTACTCCATATATGCACATGTACACAACATTGGCAAAAGTCTAGCTAGTTGCCTTAAAATGTGAATTAGATTTAGATATGTTCATAGCCATCAGAGTAGAGAAACAAGATGCCCGAGTATGAGATGAAGAGAAAGAGGATATACCTTAACAAGGCCAGAGGGACCTAATGGAGTCAATTTGTCGAGTGCTTCCTTGTCCAGTGGCAAAGAGCTGTAAAGTTCATTGACATCTTCAAATTCCTCAAAATTATCCTTCATAAACAAGATGAAGATGTTAAAACCCGATCAAAGATATTCTAAGAACCTTTATCTAAATCCTGTTAACTGTTGGGTTTATATAGTCTTCTAGAAAGTCCCTAACATCATTGACCTGCTCAAGACTCAATTCGTCGTTATCCAACAATCTCAAGATCAACTCCAGCTTCATTATATGAGCGTTATGCCTAATAATAGATGTCTCCAAATGTATCTGCAAATAAATTTAGCATCTAGTCACAATAACAATTCGAACAGAAATAGTAGACCATCTAGTTGTGACATTTTTCTATATACCAGCCGAGGATGTCTTATTTTTCCTTTCTTTACAGAAAGCCCTTCAAGTTCAGCTTCATAATTATCAAACTAACTTTTCAAATCTCCAACTTATAAAATTTAACTAGAAGCATATTACAGAAATGTCATCAGAACCATTACAACCAAGCAGTAAGTTCAATGACAAGATAAACATGTGAACACAACTAATAATTCTATTAACAAACAAATAGTAAACCACAAATTGATGTGTCAAAAAAAGATAATGCAAACATACAACCAGCTACTTGCAATGAGTAATTGCTCAAGTTTCATCTCAATTATAAAGTTGATTGATATCCTCAGGATTCCAGGAATCCTATTTAAATGCAAAACTTTTGGTCAACATGAGCATTACAAGGAGGAATCCTTGAAAAATATTAAATAAAGAGTCAAACGTCGTTTTTGAGATGTCCAAATGCATGCACCTATATAAGTAACATGATAAATGCCAGGATGTAAAGATCAATTTTTCAGACAATATCTGTAAAGACTACTGTTCTCTCTAAACATATAAACTTGCAATTTGTATTTGAACCACCTTTCTCATATGAGATCCACGTATTCGATTATCTAGGCTAGAAGTTAAAACTGAATCTTAGGTAATATTTGCAAGATATGAATAGTGAAGGGAAAATGTAGAATTGCCAAAATTGACTTGAGTATCTGATGTTTTCTAGAAGATTAAATATAGTATAGAAGAAAGTCAATTCCCTCTAATGAACTGAACACTTACTATATATTTCAACATGAACTGCTTAATCCTTGCAAACTATTTGAGTTTTTATTTTTGGGAACTAACTTCTGGATGCATTAGATTAGCAAAAAAGTCACTCTACACCAATATCATACAACCTAATTTTTTGTCATGGGATTAGAAATATAAGTCAGTTCTCAATAAGGGATATTTAGGAAGGCAACCAAATACAGAGATTATATATTGTCGGATAAAGGCCATCTCAAAACAAAAGATTTGGTAAATCAAAAATTAAAAAAATCTGGGTGCTCTTTAAGGTTATTCCTCCTCAATGTTATACTTTCTTCCTTGACTGATATGTTCACATTCATTTTATAAATCCAACAAACAAGTAACCCCCAATCCATGTTCTATTAAAATGAAACAGCCTAGATGTCAACAATCTGGTGCGAAAGTGGGTTTCTAATCATGAACTAGTTGGCTAATTAAAATTATGGGGTTAAACCTGGTGTAATACGGTTAGATGAAGGGACTATCGGCAATAAAGCTACATACATAGTCCTACTATTAAAGTAACAATGATTAAAAATTCAACAGGCATTGCAAATTTAATAATGCTATAGTTCTGGCTGTAAGTAATTGTCGGATTAAGCACTTGTATCGCTTTTAGTTGCAAATCCTTTTAAGTTTCTAGCTAAAACAATAGATAACTTATTGTCTTTAGCAACAGCCAAGCAAGATCTAGTTAAACATCTAAATAGAAATCCAGTAACCAAGATACTTAAGGTCCTAAGGATCATCAATATTCCAGGATTCTCTCTTCAAAACAAAAGTATTCCAGGGAAATCACTTAAAAAATGATCAAGCACAGTCAGAGTTCAGCTCAGTCATGCTTGATCAGAGACAATAAACGTGTCAATCAAGTTAGTAGAACTAAAACGTCAAAAAGGATCACCAACAAATCTAGAATAGGAGAGCCACGCAATATCTCAATTCACTTTTTCCCCTCATTCCTGACAGGGTGAATTGAATAATCAGGACTAGTTTTCATAATAAACAAGCAAAAGAAGTTCTTATTTCTTAATTTGACCTTATCAATGACAATTATTGAACTTTTAACAGTGACAATCATGAGATCAAATTGCCATAAAGCAGGTTTAGAAATCTACTAATGTGACTTTGGATGACACAATTCATCAGCAACTAAACTTCCCAACCACATTTATTGCAATTATGATCTCCAGAACCCAATCACACCAATAAAGAATTCACCAAAACATGATCTATTGGTAACAGTAGTTTAGCTCAGATTCTTTTGATCCAATTAAACTACAAACAAATGGTATTAAAGAAACAAAATAGACTAAGAACACAATTATTAGTGAAGATATGTTAAGTACGTAATTTGCAGCCACATTTGTTTGCAAGTCAGTAGTAGCTGACGTGATTAATAACAATCACAAAATAATTTTGTCAATTTCATCTTTACAATAATCATATCTACAAAATTACAAATCCCCAACATACCAAGATTTAATTTGCCGATATGTGATATATCACTCATAACTAAGCTTTGATTTGCTAAATCCCAAAAGTATTACTCCAAATTAAATAAATCTCAAAAAATAAACCAAGAATAAATCTACTAGAACAGTCAGTTTGTTTCATGGCATAGAGCCCATATTGTTTGGTATTCAACATTAGCAGACTTGACCAATAATAATCAAAAAATCAAACTTTTCCAACTCAAACCATCTTTAAACAATGTCCAAACTCCAAACCCTAGCATATAGAGAATCAATTCATCGAAACAGAACCATGGGAACTTATAATTCTGTCACATCTGCATGATACCATAAACACCACTCCAAATTAAAAAGAACCAAAAGCAACAAAGTAGACCAATAACAAATATAATGGTAATCACCAGCTGGTTCAGACCCAATTCCATCATTTACGCAGCGTGAATCTGTAAACCTAGCATACCAATAATATAATCAATCAAAATGTAAACCTGGGCACTCATATTCGGCTCAGAAATGTTCAATCCAATACTAGAACTCCAAAGTCCAAATCTAACGAAATTAAAGCAGCACACTAGACTAACAAATTGGATAGTAAAGGACACCTGGGTTAGATCATAGGCTTGAACCCACATCAAAAGACTCGATCACTAACAATCACAATTACATATATGAAAATACATTAAACAAGCATATTTAAGGTTCTGAAATTATGATATATCGAAGATATAACAAAATATAGCTCAAACTGGTCAACCACTAAGCTTTAGATCTTACTATTTTCTCTAAGCACTGGAAATTCTTTTCTGAATAAAGCTTCCAAAGAGATAGATGTGCCCCACGGGGATAGATATCGATGCATGATTAAATATGGTTAGGATCACCAAAATTTCACAACTCTCCAAAACATAAAGATCGTTGATGTTCTTGTAGTGGTTTTGGTGCTGCCCTATGGGCTTGGACTGGAAGTTCTTAGGTACAGATCAATAAATCCAAGCTTTACACCATTGACCTAGAGAGAAAGGGACTCAGAAAATGGTGAATAATTTCATAGATAACAGAGGATTGAGAAAATACAAACCTTTAAAAAGATTAAACCCTAGAAAATCCTAAAATTAGAGAATTTGCTACATAAAGCAAATAAACCCTAGAAATCGAACGCTAGAAAATAAACGACGTGGGACGATTTTGGAGGTTAAGAAGATTACCTGATGATTTGGGAGGGTTCCGGCGGTGGTTCAACCGTAGGGGAGGGTGTTTCTAGCGCCGAATTTTAGGGGTTTTGAGGGGGAGAAGAAAAGCTTTGAAAAAACTTTTCGTGAGCACGGGGTCTGGGAGGAGAGTTTCGCTGATATGGTAAAGGAGAAGGGATCTATAATTTTTGAAGCCATTAACTGGATTTGTTAAATAGAAATTGGGGAGGAAAATTTTCCCTTTCGCGGTTTTGGGTTCTCAAAACATGTGGTAAATTTTTTTGGAGCAATTAATTAGGCGGGATGTGATTTAGGGCACAAATTTAGCAGGCCGTAAAAGTCTATCTATTTTACGGCCTGCAGTACAGGCCATGAAATGATGTGAGAATCTTAAATGTTACGGCTCGCATAAATACATGTCGTAAATGATAACATTTAACGGCCCTAAAAATGCATGTCGTATTAAAAAGCAAAAAAGGGAAATTTACGGCTCACATTTATCGTGTGCCGTAATATTATATCATTTACGGCCTGCATCCAATGCACGCCGTAAATTAGAGGCCGTAAAAGCCCTAATTTGGTGTAGTGAAAACACAATAGGATATGAAATATTGCTCTAGTTTTGGAAGAGAACTATGAAATAAAGGATTTCAAACAAAAGCCATGAGGAATAGATAATTGCAACTAATAGATACCAATTGAGATATGAAATTAAATAAACTTGATACCAATTGAAAAGATGTAAACTTGAAACATTGATCAAAGAAACCATTAATAATCATAATTGTCCACAAATAAATAGTGGAACAAAATAAAAGAATGATCAATGTAAAATATTGCAATTGATATAAAGTAATCTCATTATTTTGCAAAATCTATATGCTTATCCAAGTTCATGCATTTGAACTCAATTACCTTATCATGCTATATGAATACCCTTTAGATAAACATGAAGGTAAAGGAGAAAAATAGTTGAGAAAGAGAAATTCAGTCGACTTGAATGCTCCCCCTCAACGAACTACCAAAGTTGATAAAAATCATAAATTTTGGATAAGTCCTCAATAAGGAAAGCCAAATCAATGAAAGCATAATATTCATCAAGATAAGATCTGAAAGTTAATATTAGCAAGATGACATATTTAACCCATATGAAAGAGAGAGATAAGATAAAAAGGACAATCACATACACTCTCATAAACCCTTCAAAAAATAAAAATATCATGACCTCAATCAATAAGATATGAAAATGAAGAAAATATGGGTCCATGATAAACTATGTATACGACATATTAGAGGGTATAGAAGAATTAAAATAATTTATTTGCTCCCCCTCAAAATATGCGTAACTAGTTTCAAAGCACTTATAGCATAGAATAGATATCATCAAAATCTAGGGGTAAATCAACTATGGATTTCTCCCCCTTGCTCAATACATATAAGGCTATAAAATGGTCATAATGTCATCTTTAGTCAAGAAGAGATATCCAATTATTACTTACTAAAGATGAAAAATCAAAAGAATATTTCAATTTAGCACATGTAATCAAAAGATGACATACACTAACTTATGTAGAAGTAACTTATATTTAAATATGATAGATTAATGTATGTTGCCTTTTGAGAAAGGTGTCATCATGAAAAAATAACAGTTAAATCAATCATGATGAGAGTCAAAATATCGCTCAAAATAAAATAAAAATAAACCTCAAATATCATGTCCATGATTATCTAATCAGGAAAGAATCAACCAATTTATTACTTTGTATGGACTAGGTATGTTGTACCACATATTTATCCAACAACGGATAAATTCAAACCTTGCTAATGGTAAATTAATAACCCATAAAGTTCAAATAGCAAAGGTCATATGTGATAAACCATGAGTAGTCAAAGTAGAGTAATAAATTAACTTACTAATCTCATAACTAGATAATTTAAGACTACTTAATCATTAGGATCATTCATAAAGTAAACAATGAATAAACATGATCCAATGATAAATCTCATCAAGAAAAAATTCAAAATCCATATTTATAAAGAATCTTACAGATCAATGAAGAATATGGAAAAGAGTCAATCTCAAAATGATCACACATTCAATCTAAAGAGATGTAATGATAATACGATAAAATCATGACTCAAAAAGTGAGAGAAATTAAGAGAGACTTGCTAATGACTAGTATGGAAGAAAGTTAAACAAGGAATCACAAACCTCTAAGGGAAAACAAGATCTAATAAAGAATTTGTAAAACTAGTTTTAGAGATCAAGCATATCACAAATCTTGTTTTTGTAAACTAGCATATCATATATAGATTGAAGTATAGGAATATAGCTAGATGTGTGAAAGTGAGCCAAAATTATATAGCTTAATAATATATCACAAATAAGCAAACTATATAATCCAATAAGATTAATGAGGGAAGCCATTAACAAGATAAATGTGCTCATTAAATCTTAAGTCACTAACACTAAAAATACTTGCTTAAGCAAAGAGTTCTCAATAAGTATAATACATTTTGTATTTGTAGACTCTTTATTAAGCAAGGATAAGAGTTTAAGATCAAAAATAAAAGGAATTAGACTCTTATCAAGTATAGGCCAAAAGAGATATTCATGTAAAAAACAAATAATATAAATCTCTTTGCCAAGTACAGAGATTAACCCAAGATAATGAATAATGGATCGATCTAGAGAATGCAAAATTATTATAGCCATTATAAAATAAGTGTATTCTCTATAAATGGGAGATCTCTAACCAACAACTCAAACCATAGTAGCTAAGGACATAAGACATATGATGTATCAATTACATGGATTCTCAAGTGCTACAACAACATCATTGGGAAACAATAATTCCAAAGAAGCATAAACCCAAGGAATGAGCAAGGAAATCACATTAAAAATAAGAAAGCTGATCGGATTATCCGTCGGATTTCAGCGGAAGTCTGGCGGATTATCCGAACTTAGTGCTCACAAAGCTGCTGGAATTGATCGAATTATCCGTCGAATTTTCGCGGATATCCGTCGGATGATCCGAACTATTGCTCACAGACTTGCTGTTTGCAGTCGGATGATCCGTCGGATTATACCGAAAATTCGTCGGATTTTCCGTCTCTCTATAAAATCAAATTTTCAAAGAGCTTTCATAGTGCACCAAAGAAAAGTGAAAAAATATAGACTAGAAAATGTGCACTAATTAAAGAGGTAAAATCAATATACAAGGTAAGACACAAAAATATGTGATCCTTAAAATAACTTTCATAAATAGTCATGAACAAGACATTAATAAGATTTCTCTCAACATCCCAACGTAAAGGTATAAAATAAATACATATGAAAAGTTAGGAATCACATAGTTAAAACTATATATATATATATATAAATAGGCATACATGAGAAGATTCAAGAATCAAGAGACCATAAAGTCAACTAAAAAGCTAAAAGACATCATTAAAAGAAAGCTTTAAGGAAGAAGCTTATGATTCAAAAGAGATACACAAATTTAATCAAAAGAATCAATAGCTAGAGTATGAGTTAAGCACAAGTTTGAAAGTAACAAGTATGAATAAATACTCTTCAAGTTAATATAAAACTTTAGCTTAACTCATATGCCTACATAAAGGTATTTATATAAAAATAGATATCAATATAAGAGATACATGAACTATATATAGATGGAAATTTAATATATAGTCATGTATCCTTAATGAATATTTGAAAAATATTATAAATTCAAAAACATGTATAAATAAACTTCATTAGGCAAAGACATAATTGATTCTCAAGAAGATAATCAAGATAAAGTATGAGAATCAATAATAAATATATTATTAAGCACAAGGTTAAAATAGAAGTATAAGTGTATACTTGTCAAGTGATAAGAAGCTTGTGCTAAACATATATATTCACAAATACCGATTTAAAGTAAATATTACATATTAAGGAGAAATCGCTAAGAAGTAACTATTCTTAAAAACTTTAAAGACAGAGAGTTAAAATCATATTAACTCAAATCAAAATCAAGCTCCTATGGACTAGAGTGATATGCATGCTTCATAATATAGAGATTAAGAATAACAAGCATGCATAAATTAAAAGTATCACACTTAATAGAAAATGAGTGATAAACTACAAGTGTGAACTAAAACATTTAAGTTAAGTACTAGTCATGCTAGATAAAGAAATAATAAGAAAATTAACTAAGTATGCTAGTATTGTATCTCACATTGATTTGTACAATAAGCAACTAAGGATATCAATATGAGCTAGTAGCTAGACATCAAGAGAAACATGCTCGACTCTACAAATATAAACCATTTAAAGAGAATCGATTAGCATGTTACCAAAGTGGCTCTAGTGGCCACACTTGTGTTGGTGCAATTGCTTAGAAGATGACCTTTGAGCTTTACAACCACCAACACGCTCCTCGGTGCTATGTTCCGATACAAGAAGCTCCACCTACAACATTAGGCGAAGACTTTGGTATCCAAATAAACTTGGATCCACATTTGTTAGCTTTAGGGACCCATATACTATTTACTCTAGCATTGGTACAAAAATTCCTACGAATAGGACAAGTTAAACTCATGTGTCCAATACGAGAGCAATAGAAGCACCTCATACTAGTGTGTGCACATGTATCGAATGAGCATGATTATGAACATGTGACATACTAGATTGATAAATATATTTAGAGTGAGCATGCATGGATTTGGTCTTAAGAATATCATGTTCTAATATCAAATCATCATGCATACAAGTAAGAGAATCAAATTTAACATTTAAAGCATTATTCTCTTTTTCAAATAAAATAATTCTAGAAATAAAATCATTATTTTGTTTCTTTAAAGAGTCAATAGAAGAATCATGCAAATGATTTAGCTCATGAGTTTGCCTCTTAAGATCTTCTATTGATGAGGAAAGAGATTTGAGTTTCAAAATTAAAGCCTCATTCAAACTCTTTAAAGAAACACAAGATGAGTTTTGAGAATCAAGTCTAGATAATAAAATATTGTTTTCATTTCTCAAAAACTCATTTGCTTCTTCTAAATGAACAACCTTTTCAGAAAGTTCTTCATTTGTAGAATAAAGGTTATCAGGAATCTCTAAGGATTGTTTAGCCATGGCTTTCCACTTAGAGCATTTTTTGCATTTAGAAGAAGGATGATTGTCTATGCTACTAGAAAGAAAACCCTCTTATCGGAGGAGGATAAATAAGATGCTATAGAAAAATAACAAGGATCTACTCTAAGGATGTTAAGCCTAACAATAGAGTCCTAGCTCTGATACCAATTGTAGAAACCCTAGGGGGGTGAATAGGGTCAAGCTAGCTAATCAAGCACTTAGCATAAGCTAATGGGCAATTTAAAAATATAAGTATAAGAGAAGAAGAAATAACAATACCGACACACGATATATCCTGGTATCCTCCCAAGAGGCACTCCAGTCCCGGAAATCTCTCCGGCTTTAATCCACTATTTGAGTAAATAGTTACACACGAGTTTGGATCCGAAGAAATCGCCAACTTCTTACACGAGAGCTTTAAACCGAAGGCATCTCCGACTTCAACCGAGAGTTTGGATACGAAGACTCTCCAACTTCAACCGAGAGTTTGGATACGAAGACTCTCTAACTTCAACCGAGAGTTTGGATACGAAGACTCTCCAACTTCAACCTTTCACAATAGGTTTTGATCTCCTTATATAATAAGATGAAGATCTCACTTTTCAACTCAAATAACTCTAACACAATTTATGGATGGAAATTGAAAACTTTGTAGAGTTGTTTGTGGATAAGCTTTGGTGGTTTAGAAATTTTTAGGCTCAAAGCATCAACCTTGAATGAAGGGGTTCAAGGCTATTTATAACCAAAGCAAAGGAAAGTGTAATAATGCAACTTTCGCAGGCTGACGGATCATCCGCCGAATTTCCACGGAAATCCACGGATCATCCGCCTGTATAGTCCAACGGCTATAAATAGAGCCGTTGGGATCAATCATTCGTAAAATCCGACCGTTGGAATGCAAACGGTCATATGGCGGAAAATCCGCCGGAATTCTGCGGTTTTCTGCCGGATAATCTGAACACTCTCAGAAGGTATTCTGTGAGACCATTCGGATCTTCCGTCGGATTTCTGCGAAGATCCGCCGGATTATCCGCCAGGATTCCGAAGATTGTCCTGGGTTATTTTCTACCCTAGCTTTCGATTTTGCCATCTATTTCTTGTGTTTACAATGATTCCTAAGACTCATTACAGACTCCAAATATACTGTAGTAGGAGCAGGCTTCTACAGAGTCTTGAAATGATGATGGCTTGGCTTGGCTTCTTTCCTTGATAGATGTTAGCTTCTTCCTTGACGGCAGCTTCTTCCTTGACGGTCAGCGGAACCCCCGAGTGCGTGGCTCCGAAGATTTCATCAGGTGGTTCAGAGAAATCTTGTGGGAGACCATCGTCTTTGGCCCATCTTGATTTCTTTTTGCATATGTCCATGTTTGATCTTGTTTATTGCTTTTTCTGCAAGTACACGTTAGGTGAACAAAGCAATATACAATGTATCAAGTTTAAGGCATATTCGGACAATGCTTATAATAGTGATAGCATAAGTATTAGTGATACCATAATGAAAACTAGTATCACTAATATATAAAATAATAGGCACATATCACCACATATATAAGTTGAAGTAGAAATGCTATAGTGATGGTATGAAGATTAGCGATAATGAAATGTTAAACTTAAGAGATTAACCATATTCAAAAATATGATACAATCATTGGGCCAACACATGGCGGACGGAGAAAGACCTGAAGAAGCTAGTGATCAGACCAGCAAACGGCTAGAGGGTCTTGAAACATCATTTGCCAAGATCACCGATATGCTTACCAGTATCATGGCGGTTCAAGCTGCTGGGGCTGTTCCCCCACCTCAATAAAATGTTTCGGCTCACGCTAGTCCGGCACATAGCAACAACCCTCTTTCCCTATAAAAGGAGTATCATTCCGTTGCGCCTCCTCCAAATCTTACAAATGCTGGGGGTGGTCCTTCGCCAACGACACCTGACAATCGTTCAGCAGCTGTTTCTTAACACCTGCTCAATCAACATGATGCAATTGATTTTCTGGTCTCTCGTCTCGATACCATCTCACACAAAGACGAGCTTCAGAAGATGGGGATATCTCAACCGTATCCCCCTGAGTGGAAGAATGCCACTTGCCCTCCCAACTACAAGCCGCTGACGCTGAATTCATTTGACGGGTTGACTTCTCCTTGTCAACACATGACGTACTTCAACACGCAGACTCTACACTTGCCCAGAGACGATCCGTTCTTGTCAAAGCTGTTTATTAGCATCGTACAGGGGGTAGCTTTCTAATGGTTCTGTAGTCTGTCTGACGGATGTATCAATTATTTAAAGACTTGGAGAGGTTGTTCCTCAACAGGTTTTACGAGAGTGGCATACATGTTAGTATGTCCACTCTCATCGAGACCAAGCAAAGGAGGACTGAGTCTGTCATCGCCTTTATCGAACGCTTCAGGCGGCTAGCGCTGAAGATGTCCTTCAACATACCAGACTCGGAACTTATGGATACCTGTCGACATAACTTCCATCCCACGGTGAAGTTTTGTCTGGGTATACATAAGTATGATGCATGGCCCGCTTTCATTGGGGCCACTGATGCTGCTGAAAATGACGTTCCTAACCTGGAACTACTGGAGTTGAAAATACCCAAATCCGAAGACAAGGGCAAGCATCCTCAAATTATCCCTGTCTGCGTGGGTAAAGGGAAAGAAGTCATGAAGGTCGACACATCCAAAGGAGCTTCCAATTCTCAGGGCGCCTCCGACAAGCCTAAGGAGACCTTCTCCTTCGATGAAGACGTTGTCATTACCATCTTTCATATATTGACAAATGGTAATAAACTGACATTGCCTCCACCACGACGTCCTGCACGAGGCGAACCAACTCAACGATCCCAAGTACTGTCTCTATCATCAGTACGTGCATCACTCCACCAAGGACTGCATCGTCCTAAAAAAGAAGATACAACAGCTTATCGATAGCCAAGTGATCAAGCTCGAAGCTGAAGACAAGGTCGAATCTTCTAACATGATATCTCTTCAGTTTGGTGACTTTTCTCCTACAAAGGTCCCAGACGGCGTGGTCCCGATTCCCAAGGCAATAATGGAAGTCTTCAACCTACTGCCAACTCGCAACTCAACCTTGGTGCCACTCACGACTGAACGTGGTGAGATCATGTGGGTCCATCCGGACCTTGTGCAAAAAGTGACGCAGGGGTGGTACCTCCCAAAGCAAAAAGGGGCAAGAAGTACAAGTCATACCATATGGTATCCTTTCCCAGTTACGAGGTTCTATCTGGCGAGACGCGATCAGGGAAGACTTATCTTCGGACATACGACCCCGCACAAGAAGAAGCGGTACCCTTTCAACCTCCTGCTGCCCCCACAAGCTCAGAAGCCGGCCCGTCTAAGCCTTCAACTTAGGACAAAGCCAAGCAGAAAGAGACGCGGTTTGACAAGTCTCTGAAGGTGACAACTCCCGAAGGCATGGATCGGCCCTACAACTTTGACATACTGGCACAGCTAGCCAATACACCTTCCAGGTTGTCTCTGTTCGATCTGTTGCGACTCTCCAAAGAAACGGGAAAGGACTTAAGCAAAGTTTTACTACATGCCGACTCTTATCTCGTTGAAGTCAAAGCCCCCGCTGAAGACCCTGTCTCCTGTCCTCACTGCCACAGCACTATGGAAGTGGTGCCCAACATCACCTTTTCACATGAGGACATGCTACTCAAAAATAATTGTCATGATAGACCCCTGTACTATATATGGTATATCGGGGCGATCAAGGTTGACCGCATGCACATCGATCCAGGATCCTCCCTCAGCATCATTCCTAGAAGTTTGCTTCAAATTCTAGGAATCCCTCTGCACAAGATGTCTGTAACCAACACAACTATCATGGCTTTCAATGCTGGTCGAAGCCATCCGCTGGGCAAGATCCGTCTCAAATGCCAGATCGGTGATCTACGAACGAAGGTTTCCTGCTATGTGATTGATGCCAATGTATCTTACAACGTCTTGTTAGGACATCCATGGATACACGAGAACATGATTGTTCCTTCCACACTTCACCAGTACTTTAAGTACGTCAACAGCGACGGTGTCGTGAAGACGGAGTTTGCTGATGTCGATCCTTTTAAGGGCATCGAAGCTTACTATGGGGATTCGGTACTTTACCAATCTTAGTCCCCCAAGGATGACGGCAACGAAGCTGACAATGAAGCTGAAGCATGTCCATCTTCCAATGATGGTCCCCTGATTATCCGAGTCAAAGGACGTACTACTCCAAAAAGTACTCCGAAGCCTCTCACAATTTGTGTGAAAAAGAAGAACCCTGACAAGGTCAAACCATTGACCATCACTCTCAACAAAATACCACGGAAGGAACCTACTGATGCTCGTCCTCCCAGTCCTGAAGAATTACCCTACGTGGTGAATTCGGCCAAGACTGTGGCTCCTCTTCTAGATGATGATCCTCTCAATGAGTATATCAATACTCATAATAATGTACCTTCAGCGGATGATGTTATCCCTGAAGAAGAAATTACGTATTTTCTTAGTAAAGATTTATCTTTGAATTACTCCAATGACTATCAATCTGTAAACCACTACATAGATACGATATACGCTCTAGAGAACAGCATAGGACCACACCTCTGCATGCCGGTCATGATGCCTCACCTGTGGGAAAAAGTTTACCCAGAAGATAACATCTACTTCATCGTTCCATCCAGAAAGAAGGATGAAGAACTAATCATCTTCGGTCGTATAATTGGCGAGAGAAAGTTCGTTCCAGACTCTACTTCTCCCAAGCACAACACGGAAGCTGACTATGACTCTGGAAAAATGCAACTTTTTTGATATAGTTGGCAGACCAAGAATATCATCCAGAACATGGAATATGACATCAAAATGACCAGGGGCTAAATTACGGCCGGGGACGACGATTGCTAATACGACACTTTGCTCCTCCCGACAAACCTGAGAACTACTATCAACGAAACAGTGCTGGTTTGGGCTATGTCACTCCTCCAACAACTCCCGAAAGATCATATGATGAAGCAGATCGTTGTTCTCATTCTTTTGATTCCTCTCTCTGGGACTCAGACTCCAGCATTGGCGACATATTCAAGACAACTCTGTCCGTCAACATGGTTTTCGTTGACCAAATTGCAGACGATGACCAATCAAACGAGCTTAAATAATGGGCTAAAAAGATGGATACTAGGTGAGAGCTGCGCTTCGAACAACATGAACCACCTACCGAAGACGAAGTCATCCAAGTTAATCTAGGAGATGAAGCATCTTTCAAACCAATCTTTATCAGCAAAAGTCTATCTGACAACGAACGCCAATCTCTTATACAACTTATAAGAGAATACATCGACGTCTTCGTATGGAGCTATGAAGACATGCCAAGCTTGGACCCTAAAGTCGCCATGCACTACCTGGATATTTCGTCTAAAGCTAAGCCGGTGAAGCAGCAACAACGACGATTCCGACCAGACGTCATGGAAGCCATCGAGAATGAAGTCAAGAAGCTCATTGCCAGTAGATTCATTCGCAAAGAACAACACCCAGACTGGATTGCCAACATCGTCCCAGTCATGAAAAAGAACGGTAAAGTTCGAGTTTGTATCGATTACCGTGATTTGAACTCTGTATGCCCGAAGGACGAGTTCCCTCTACCGATCACCGACGTAATGATCGACAATACTTGCGGCTTCGAGCGGATGTCCTTCATAGATGGGTTCTCAGGCTATAGCTAGATCAAGATGTTCCCAGACGATGAGAAGCACACATCTTTTCGAACACCGTTGGGGGTATACTGCTATACGGTGATGCCCTTCGGATTGAAAAATGCAGGGGCAACATACCAGCGAGCCATGAACACAATTTTTTGCGATCATTTGCACAAAACAGTGGAATGCTACGTAGACGATATCGCAGTTAAAAGTCGTCTCAAGGGCAACCACCTCCAAGACTTGAGAACGGTGTTCGAACTAATGCATTTACACCAACTCAAGATGAATCCAACCAAGTCTTTTTTGGGAGTCTCCAGCGGCAAGTTCCTTGGTTTCGTCATCACTTCAAAGGGTATATATCTGGACCCGAAGAAAGTGAAGGCTATTCTCGATATGCATCCTCCAAGAAACCTCAAAGAGCTACGCGGACTACAAGGAAGGCTAGCCTACATCACGATTCATTTCGAACCTCTCTGGAAGGTATCAACCATTCACTCAGCTCATGAAGAAAGGCGTATCTTTCGTCTGGACTGAACAATGTCAACGCACATTCGATGACATCAAGGCGTATCTTACAAGCCCTCCAGTATTGGTAGCTCCAATAATGGGGAAGTCCTTTTTACTATATGTCCGCGCTATGGACCATTCTTTTGGCGCCCTATTAGCTCAGAAGAATGAAGGCGGCCATGAACAGGCAATCTACTACCTCAGCCACACAATGGTGGGTGCCGAACACAGATACACACCGGTGGAGAAGGAATGCCTTGTAATAGTATTTGCCATCCAAAAGACACGCCACTATGTGTCTGGGCAGACTATCCACATTATATCCAAAGTCATCCTCAGAATACTCATGACTAAAGGGTTCTCTCAATTCCCGTTTAGCTACATGGGCAATGCTTTTAACTCCATACGATATGATCTTCGTTCCTCAGAAAGCAGTAAAAGGCCAAGCATGAGCTGATTTCCTAGCAGCTCATCCGGTGCCAGAATCGTCCAAACTCTACGACAAAATCCCCGACGAAGTGGTGGAGTCTAACACTGCAACTGAAGAAATCCCCATATGGCGAATGTTCTTTGACGGTGCATCAAGAACAGGACCCAAAAGAAATATCGTGGCTGGAGTAGGTGTCGTGCTCTTGTCACCTGATCATCTGGTTATACACCGTTCATATTCTCATGGAACCATACACCAACAACGTGGCCGAATATAATGCTCTATTAATCGGCCGAAAATTGATAAAGCAACTGGGAGTTGACTATCTAGAAGCTTACGGCGATTCCAAGCTAATAGTTAGTCAGGTCCGAGGGGATTATGAAGTTTGCTACGAAGATCTCATCCCCTACCAAAGAGCAACAATTGAGTTGGCGTCTACTTTCACTGGATTCTTCATCGAGCACGTGCCTCGACTACAGAATATAGAGGCAGATGCTCTAGCCGGTCTCGCTGCTTCCTTGACCGTTCCTACTAATGCCCAGCAGTCGATCACAGTGTCTGGTCGAGACTATTCTGTGTGAAAAATGCCTTGCATATTCATCACAGTCATGCAGCGGAAACAAACGTCAATGTCAAAGACTGGAGATTTCCCTTCATAGACTACGCTGGCTATAGAATCCTCCCCGAGGACCTGAAGGAAGCAGTATCCATCCAAAGGCGATCCCTCAGATTTTACTACGATACAGCTACCAAGATGCTGTATCGTCGCTCTTACAATGGGCTACTGTTACGATGCTTATCAGACACAGAAGCCAAACATGCACTCCGGGAGGCGCACGATGGATTTTGTGGTGCACATCAACCAGGCCCCAAATTATAAGATCGCCTCAAAAGAATGGATTATTACTGGCCCATAATGATAGCAAATGTTGTTGAATATACAAAGAAGTGTAGAGCTTGTCAGTTCCATGTCGATTTCATTCATCAACCTTCGGAGTTTCTACACCCGACGGCAGCTTCTTGGCCGTTTGAAGCCTGGGGCATGGACGTCATAGGACCAATCAGCCTGCCATCCTCCAAAGGACATCGGTTCATCCTAGCCATAATCGATTACTTCTCCAAATGGGCGGAAGCTATACCGCTCACCGAAGTGAAGGCATCGAACGTGATTAGTTTCATCAAACATCACGTCATCTACCGCTTCGGCCTACCTCACAGGATCATCTATGATAATGGTCCACAGTTTGCAAGTCATGCATTCTATCGGTTCTGCGATAGGAATCGAATCCAGGACGTAGCCTCAACTGCCTACAATCCAGCGGCTAACGGGCTAGCAGAAGCCTTCAACAAAACTATCATAAAACTTCTCAAGAAGTTCGTGTCTTCAAACAAGTGGGATTGGAACGAGAAGCTCAGTGAATGTCTATGGGCCTATCGTACAACGGTCCGGACTCCAACAGGCAGTACGTCATTCTCTCTGGTTTATGGGAGCGAAGCAGTTCTTCCGCTAGAAATCCAGATTCCTTCTCTTCGAGTAGCCTTAGCCAGTGAGTTAACTACCGAAGAAAGCTACCGTCTGCGACTCCAGGAGCTCGAAGTGCTAGACAAAAAAATGCTTGTTAGCTCAGCAGCGCATTGAGCTATACCAAGCACGTCTTTCCAGAGCCTTCAACAAAAGGGTGAAAGAAAGAATCTTCCAAGTCGGTGATCTAGTCTTAGCAGTAAGAAGACCAATGGTCATGACGCACAAAACAAAAGGAAAATTCCAGCCCAAATGGGAAGGTGCTTTCATCATAGAATCAATGTATTCTAATGGTGCGTACCAACTAACCAAGCCTGATGGTGACTTGCTCATGATGCCTATCAACGGCAAGTTCCTGAAGAAATACTATGTGTAACTTTTTTACAAAATGTTCACATGTGTTGAGTCATGTAAATGTACAGTGCGATGTTTATATGATTCAAAAAGAAAAAAAAACTATCTAACTATTATCCGTATTACAAGAGTCTTGAATGCGCCCTGGATAATAGGTCCTCTAAAATATTTCACCAGTGGAATCATTTTCGTTTTTTATTCCGTCCAAACTCGGTTTGACGAAAACAAGTCACGTCCCTATTACCTCTGAATTGTTTTCTGATAATTATTTTCCCAGTGGAATGATTAAATGTTTTGCCACGTCCACATAACCTCTGAGCAAAGCATTCAGGATAATCACGTCCTTATTACCTTTGAATTACCTACCCCCCTAATGCTATATATCTTTCCACGTCCATATTACCTCTGATCAGATATAGAACATCCTCTGCTATTACGTCCATATTACCTCTACTAGCAGCTTCATTCAACTTATTATCTATATTCGAATAACTTGAATATAAAACGGATAATAGGTCTACTTCAAAATTCTCCAGCAGAATACCCACCAGAAATATCCTTGCTACATACATAAATACTGTATTAGGCCCTCTAATACAAGCACTACAGATACCACAAACAAAGAATGGAGTGAATGTATTCTGTTTATTCAAATTAGTTACATTCATATGACTACATCTCATGAGCAAACCAAAAAGTTCTTCATTTCTTCATCTGGATGAGAAGTAAAAGATTACATTGATGACCAAAAGAAGCAAAACGTAAACTACAGCTAAGGACAGACAGAAATACCGAGACAAAATGCGGACATTTATGGGAACCCACGAATCCTAGTTGTGGTAAGGCATATACCATTCCCTCAACCATTTCGCATATGAAGGATCTATTTGATCAAGGTCCTCGGCCGGGGCAGGAAGGTCAGAACTCCCAGTGCTACTACCCTCAGACTTGTGCTCCTCCTTTACAGCAGCTTCAATCTTGGGAGTAATTCCCTCCCCGATGGGTGCCAGCTCTTCTTTTTCCTCAATTTTTGGTATCAACTCCTCCTTAACAAACGATGACTCTTGTTTGATGAAAGGAGGCGGTATATCCTCCTTCACAACGGTCTCAACCTTCGGCATGGATGCTGCAAGAGTCAAAGACAGAAGAGAAAGTCGGACTCAAAAATCTGCAGGAAAAACTAAGTTCTGAAAGGCTTTCATGCGCCCAAAGGGCTATGCGCCTAAGGGGCTATGCGCCCAAAGATATATGCGTCCAAAGCAAGTGGGCGCATAACACACGAACAGTACGTGGGCGCATAACATGTCATAGCACGTAGGCGCATAACATGGCAACATGTGGGCACATAGCTCACCACAGTGTTGGCGCAAGACTTCTGTGAGCGCATAATGATGTCCACAGAAGTATGTTGCCTTAGGCGCATGCGCCCAGGCAGAAGAAAAGTCCGAGCATCACAAATTAACGCTCGAGACTTTGTTTTTTGAAGCATGCACTTACCCAGAATCGGGTACTGGACTGTCGAGGATGCGACCGCAGGAGGAGAGCCACTCGGTGCAGCCCCCTTGCCCTTCGCAGATCTCTTCGCGACCTTGGAAGACATAGTTCTCAAAGAAAGAAGATGAAGAGTTTTCTGAAAAATTCTAAGTGAAGGAAATAATGAGCTCTCTCTCCTTCAGGGCCTATTTATAGGCACATGCCGCTTCCTATGCGTCCACTAAGTTTTATTCGCCTATGCGCCCATTGCGCAGTATGCGCCCACAATAGCCTATGCGCCCACGTAAAGAACCAGCTCCTTGCACACTATCCGACTGCCACTTGCTGACGTGGACAACGTATGAAGGATGGACCTTTTCAAATTCTACCCCGATGAATCTGTCAGTTCAAATTTCAAGGAAGATCTCAACAGTCGTATCACCCTGACAGGCTAGCCAAACACTATACGCCCAAGGAGAGAAGCTGTGCTATGCGCCCATTGCATCACAAGAAGATAGTCTGCTTCTTTCAAAGTATTTCGAACTTGTTCAAGTATCGAAAACTTTGAAGGAGGTCTTGTAGAAGCATGAAAATTTCAGCAAATTAAGCCTTATGTGTCCAAAGCCAAAGGAGGATATATGCGCCCAAGTGAAGCTCCTATGTGTTTAAGTCACCTTGTGAAGCTCATTTGCGCCTGTGGTCTTGTGAAGCTCTATGCGCCCATCATCCTGTGAGGCTCATATGCGCCCATGGTCCTGTGAAGCTCTATATGCCCATCATCCTGTGAAGCTCTATGCGCCCATCATCTTGTGAAACTATATGCACTCAAAATACCCCTGTGAAGGAGGGCACATAGCCTGAAATAAGGCTATGCGCCTAAGCCTGACTCGGTCAAAGCCACGATCAAAACGTACACCGAAGCGCACGGCCACGTCAGTCTCCACGAGCAGTCGTGCACCGAAGCATGTGGCCACGTCAACACCATGACCAACCCACGATCTCGCAGCTTGTATGCGCCTACACCCTATGCGCCCAAGGCAGGGTTATGCGCCCCATAAAAATCAGTGTGCTTCCTTCATGTGGGTGCATAACATCATTCCAGGTCAAGAACGACTAAAAGGGGGTCTCATCCCTCCTCAAAATACAGAACGGAGAGCATTTTCAAGAGCCAAATTACTGCACTTCTTGTCAGTGAGCCGAGTGTTAGCAATTCTCTTAGGTTTTCTCCCACATTTGTAATCGGAGTGTCAACGGAGTAAAGGAGCAACTGCCGCTCGATCTCCATCGTCCCATTCCCCAGAATTCTTTTTTGTACTCGGGGATCCTCAGCGCAGGATCTCTCAGGCGTACTCGATTTGTGGTGCATTATGCCAATAAAGTAAAGACATCGTTTCTTCTTCTTTTTGTGTGTGTCCACAATTACGAAATACGAACATATAAGAATTAATTTTATTAAAGGTGATACATAAAGAAATATCTACAAACATTTTCGGATAAAGAAACAAACATCACCAACGTGTCCAGAATGGTCAAATCAGCTAGGATAGCCTATCCATAAGTTCAATTTGGGCACAGGGGCAAAAAGGTAATATCGAATCAAAACGGTGTCCGTGTCGGACCCACCTTACACCGAAAAATATGCAAGGATACTAGTCCACTAAACCTAACAAATTATATGTCCACGAATCTAGAATGACGATAGGAACCCAACGGTATATCAAGATTTGGATTCCGTTGATCCGATCTCAAATTGGTCCGTTGACTAGGACATTGAAATTTCGATTTGCACGGAAAAGCGTGCCGAAGCCAATATCCTCAAAACTCAGCAAATTATATGTCAACGAGTCCAGAATGATGATACGAACTCAACGGTATATCCGAAATTGGATTTCGATGAGCCGATCTCAAAATGACCCGTTGACTCGGACTGTGGGGCCCGCTTTACATCGAATTACGTGCCAGGGCCCACATCCTTCAAATCTAACAAAATTTATATGAATTTGTGCCAGAACGATGCCACAAATCTACTGGTGCTGTCGGAATTGAAATCTGGAGTCCCAGGTTCAAAAATGGAATTTTATAAGTTAGAAATTATGAATTTGGACAGCCAACTTTGGCATCAAATTCAACCAATCAAACGTGCTCACAATGAAACGAAACTTGAAGGGCAAGAAGACGGTTATACCAGCTATGCACAGGAACTGGTGGCATGCCAAACGGAGCTGCGACAGCGGAGATATGAGTCGACGAAGTTGGCTCCACAAAACTGTCCAAAAATAGTACAATCTAAAGTGTCAACTTGGCGGCCGATTTTGATGTATCAAACGATAAAATTAATGGATGAAACTTAAGGAAAGTAAAGAGGGATATACCGAGATGGATACGAAAGAAACGGATCGACGATCCAACGGTCGAATTGTCCGAAAAATGCACGCGAAGTTGCTGCGATGGAGCGTAATTTCTGAGTTCGATCTCGCGCACGTCACGATGGAATCTCGTGCCAAATGCACGAATAGCCTCTGATACGCGTCGGAGAGGTAGGCAAGCACATGGGGGTCGTCGGGCCAAGGAGGGCTTCCCACACGGGACGTGCGACGGCGGCGGCGGCGCGCCGTGGCGGCACTGCTGCTGCTGCCTTGTGCTGCTGCGGTGGTGCAGCTGCTACTGGCGGTGGTGCCTGACCTGGCGGGGGCACGATGACGGTGAAGGGGTGGCGGGGCACGACAAGGGCTGTGCGTGGTTGGCCACGGCAGCGTGTGGCGGTGCGCCCGGCGGACTAAGGAGGAGGAGGACGTGGAGAAGAAGTTGATGGTGGTGGTGACGATGATGGTGATGAGAGAAGAGGAATAGGAGGAATGGAGAAGGAGGCTGTCGGGGGCCCGACCATGGAAGGATGGTAAGGAAGAGGTAGAGAGAGATATATTATCCAAAAGTAGAGAGGTATTTGTGGGAATTAGGGCAAGCCATAGGGGGAGTTGTGTGCCTGAATGTCATATAGAAAATTGAGGGTGGTGATTGATGGTGGATAATTCAAGGGCTAGGATTAATGTAGTAAAAATTAGGTCATTCTTTAGGGATTTAAATCAAGAGGGTTGTTATGAATATTTTAAATGGTACAGTAGGTGTTTGGTATTTTATAGGAAAAAAAGAGTGTGGGGGTATTCATGTTGGGACAACGTGAAGCTTGGGTTGGACTCAATGGTGTCGGGTCGGGTCAAAATCGAACTTGGTGCAATAATTGATTAATTTAGATATTTATGATCTCTGGTAAATAAGTAGCATACGGGGGCTAAATTAAATGGGACAAAAGCATCATGTGGGTAGTAGGCTTAATGTGGGCCTGGTCCATATTTTGGGTTAACATGTTTGGGTTGAAAGGGTGTCCCCAATTCAAGTCGAAAATTAAATGCAACTCTGTGGGATGAATTAAAATTGGGTCTCGTGTCAGGAAAGTTGTGAAAAGCAAATGAAGCACAAGATGGTGTGTCTGAGTGGGACACGAAGATCATAGGTGTAGGGTGTCTCGAGTAGATCATGCATGAGAAGTTGGTTTGGAGAAAACGACTAGTCTTGTGCTCCTAAATTAAAAGTTATAACAACGTGCATATAAAAAGAGTGGGAATTTAATTAATAATTATTCAACGATCAATTGGTCTAAATTGATCCGAAGTTGTGCGAAGCAAAAAGAGTACAAGGAAACAAGTTTGAGTGGGACATTATATACCAAAATGAAGATAATCTTGTCCACTACAAAACTCATACAGAAAGTTTCCAGAGATGGACATCTCTGACACTCCAAAAATCAAAGGCATGGAAAAGTATATTTAATGATAAAAATAATCATAATAAAATATTTATTGAAAATAATTCAATTAGAAAAATTAAAAAAAATCTAAATTCAGGGTGCTCACAATAATTTTGAAATGTATAATTTTAAAATCTAAATTAGTATAATCAGACTAAAAAAATGTAATTAAATTTTAAAAAATAGTACAATTTAAATTAGTATAATCTAAAAATATTTTTATTAATGTTTCAAAAATTATATACAAAAAACATGTACAGGTATAACATAATTTAAAAATTTACACAATTAATTTGCTAAATGAAAGATGAATTGAAAGATTAATACAAGATTTGCATAATTTTAAAATTAATAACTAATACAAGATTACTGGTACATAAACTGCAATTAATGATTCATACAAGATAACTATATGTCCATACAGAATTTTAAATGTCTGTGTAGTTTCCCTGTACCATAGCTATGGTCCCATTTGAATCGTTTCCTATAATGCAAACATTCAATAAGAATGATATCGCCACTTGCACGTTCATTGGAAACTCCGCTAAAATTATACCAAATTTTCGATCATGATTCAAGCTCTGTTGAGGTTGCAACGCCAGTTGTGGTGCATGTTGTGGTTGCTGATCTTGTGGTTGCTGTGGTAGTTGATCATTATTCACTACCAAAATAAGTCATATTAGCAACGACATAGGACGTCGCTAAACGGAAAAAAAATGTCGTTGATTTCATTTAGCAACGTAATCTCTAAGTCGCATATTACCAGGTCGCTAACACAAAAATGTCGTTGTTCGTCGCCATGGCGAAGTTACTTTGCGACGTTAAAACGTCACTAGCTTTTTAGTGGATAGCGACGTTTGCAGACGAGGCGTTGCTAATTAGCGACGTTATTTTTGTTGCAAATTGTCGCTGGCAATTCAGCAGTTAGCGACGTAATCTGTGATGTTTAGTGATGTACAATCTGACATTTTGGGTTTGCCATGTCACGATATTAGCGACATCTGGCGACCGTCAGCGACGTCTCCGACACAGGCTAGCGACGTTCAGATACGAGAATAGCGACGAAATTAGCGACGTTTGTCGATTATTTTGCTGACATGTCGAGTTTACCATGTCAGCAAGGTAGCAACGTCTAGCGACTTTCTACGACGTTTGCTTTTCAAGTTAGCGACGTATCGATACAAGTTAGCGACATTATCTGGCGTTACTATTTATCGGTAAACGTCGCCAAGCATTGCTAACTTTAAAAAAAATAGTATTTTGTTTACTTTTCCATCAAGAATCTACCTGTATTTTAAATGACAGTTTGCAAATAATAGACCCGGAGCAACCCTCCGTAGAATTTACTGGGTTCGCTGACCCCTTCGGTGGAACACTCAACCGGTAAACCAATATAAAGAGAAATGATGAAAATGCACTACTAATAATCAAATAAATAGAATCTAATGATCAGAAAGACATGAAATAGCCGGATGAAGACAAATCTACTACCAAACGGCTATAAAAGAGTTTGTCCGATAATGTTTCAACAATGAGTCAACTGAACACAAACTGTCACAAAATGTATAAATAAATACATAAAGACTCAATAATGGGTCAGCAAACAACAATACAACACAAAAATAAGTCCAATAAAGGACTACGTCTGGTCAGGAGGAGGAGGAGGCAGTCCCTGCATCTGGGACAACATGAACCTATACTGCGCCGATGTCAGCATCACCGGCGACAAGTCATCAATAGGAGGAGGATGAGGAGGCAGTGTAACCAATACAGTCGGTGTGGATGCCAACACACGACTAGGAAGTGTCTGTTCCATGGCTAGCAGTCTAGAGTTGGTGGAATCCATAATAGCCGCCAGCCTCGAAAGTTGATCGTCCATGGCCACCTGCGACCCTTGTACCGTCTGACGGCAAGATCCGTCCTCTCTTGCACCGCCTGAACGGCACGATCCATCCTCTCGCTCGTCTTCCTAATGATGCGCTCGAGCATATCAAATTATGTGATGAGCGACGCATCGTCCGTCTGCGACTAAGACTATGGCATCTCTGCAACCTTCCGCAACATCTCATCACGCAGCTCAGTAACCTGGCGACGGAGTTCCTCCTCTCGGGCCGACTTTTGTGAGGACTGTAGGGAATGCACACTGGCAGAGGGGGCCCTGGATGACTGCGTCGCTACAAAGGCGTCGTAGGATCCCGTACCGTAGTACGTACCCCTCTGAAGACCACCAACGACAATCATTTAGAGCTCGTCTAACACCCGAGTCGGAGGGGGCTGCGAGGAAGTACCAGCCTCTCCCTACGCAGGTGCACTTACGCTCTGGCCTAAGATACTCATCCTAGAAAATTACGCATCTCGATAAGCATAATATTTACTACCAACCTAGTTGTCCCCGTCTATGGATCTATATTACATATTTCTTAAGTTATACTAAAGTTAGTAACACGTAAAATAATACTTAGATAGCTTTGCGTGGCCCTATAATTGACGAGCTTTCCATCATTCCGATGGGTGGCCAGGAAGACGATCACCATCTTGGGATTTTCACCCCTCATTATCTGTTGTAATAATAATTTGTTATTGAAATTAAATATTTTATTCCTACTTCCATTAAAATAATATATCTTACTACCCGCATCCGCTTTTCGGGATAGAGTGCGTGTCCAAGCCAGTCTACGTCGTAGTGTCGACGGTAGAATGCTATCCAGCCACAATGCTCTAAAATCATATGAAGGATAACTTTATTGCTCATTCACAAGACTAAATCAACTTTACAAAATTTACAAGTTTTATAATTTGACGAAGAATATAATTTTTTACAATTATAGAAAACTACCACACATCTAACTAGTCTTCTATGGTTGGCCTCAGCATATACCCGTATCTTCCAATGCTAAGAGAAGCTATGGCTAACCTAAAAAATATTGGTTTCTAGTCAGGAATGGAACAAACACACAGACCGAAAGGCTATTCGAAAACATAATAGAATTTGCAAGACATAAAAATAACATATGTGAAATAATCTAGTAAATAAACCTAATATCATGGAAAATCAAGAGTAGATAACTCTACAACATGATATAACAACTAGAAAAACATGTAAATAGGGTGACATGACATGTGGTGAAGAGGCAAGGAGAATCAAGTAAATGGCAACTATCTACGTGTTTTGAACATGTAAACTACAAAGAATCGAAAGCAATCAGTATATGTACTTGCCTGGGGTCCTTTGCTGGTGAAATCGACAATATAAACCGCTCAATGAGCTACAAAAGTCCAACTTGCGCAATAATCTCCGAATGCTGAAATAGACACTACCAACGAGTTAGTATAAAAAAATGTTTAAGAATACTTGCCCAAAAGTTCAATTCTGGACACAGGGGTAAAATTCTAATTTGGGTCAAAACGACATCCGTCGTTGGATCCGCTTTGTATCAAAAAGCGTGCCAGATTCTATGGTCTCTAAAGTTATAAAACTATGTCTACAGGTCTGGTTTGACGGTACGAACCCAACCGTATGTCCAAAGTTAGATTTTGATGGGCCGTACATAAATTCGTCCGTCGGATCGGGTCGCGGGCCCGCCAAAATAGCGTTCCGATCGACCTTCTCAGAATCGGACCAAACTTGGCATACAAGACCAGAAAAATGATACGGTCCAATTGGTGTAAGTTTCGTCTCGAGATGAAGAGTGTGCACAAAGTTATGGGTTACTTTACAAAGGGGCCGATATGAGATATCTTGACGGATACGCCTCGATTTCATTGCGCACGCGCAGCGAAATTGAGTTCCGTCGAATCCCACATGTCGACAACATCCATACGCATCTTTCAATGCTCATGGGTTGCAACCACGTCGCCTGGTTTGTCGGGGCGCATGTCGTATCGAAATATTTTCTAAGTTTTAAAAAGTGTTTTTGATTTTTTTTCTTGATTTCAAAACTGATTTAACATACGAAACAATACTGTATAATTAGAAGTAAAAGAATGGTTTAAATCTCGGTTATATTGTCTTTACAGCAAAAAAGAAGATCGGGATTCTGTTCACAGATTTGGAAGAAATCAGTCTCCCAAGTTGGGTGTTTTGGGACAGGTTTTACTCTGTTTCTAATTCGAAATCGAGAATTTTTTTCGAGTTTCAAAACTCGATTCACCACCAACCTAGTACAAACTAAAATAATCTAATTGATAGGACTCGAAGAGGGTTATGTTGTCTTCGTACCTGCAAAATCAGTTCGACAATCGATCTAACGTTGTCGAAGGAACATCGACTCGATGTTGGCTTCGTGGCTGCTACTGCTGCTGCAATTGCTGCTGTTGAATTCGCGCGCGCGGGGGGCCATGTCTGGCGGTGCTTCGGCGACCGTGCGGCGACACGCTGGCATACGGGAAGGGTGCGGTGGTCTCCAGGATGGGGGAGAAGGTTCGACTAGGGTTTTGGATTTGGAGGTTTTCTCTTCTCTCTATCTCTCGCTTTGTACACACGGAAGCATGGTACGGGCTCCTCTCAGTTTGGCCGAGCTGGGCTTTTCCTGTTTATTTCCTTTTTATTTTCTTTTTCTTTTTCTTTTTTTTTATTCTTCTATATATATATATATATATATATATATACTCTCGCTTTGTACACACGGAAGCATGGTACGGGCTCCTCTCAGTTTGGCCGAGCTGGGCTTTTCCTGTTTATTTCCTTTTTATTTTCTTTTTCTTTTTCTTTTTCTTTTTATTCTTATATATATATATATATATATATATATATATATATATATAACAATAAATATTCCATGAGATCAAAAATCTTAATAAATATTTTTCTAGCATGGGTGTCCCACATATACATAAGTACATACAATTTAATATTTATTTTCAAAAGGGCACAAAATAACCAAATGATTATTTTTATAATAATATCAATAATAATAATATTATTAAGGATAACAAAATAAGAAAAAACATTAGGTGTACATACAAATATAGGTATAGTCTAAAAATCCCAACATGCACAAGAATATCTAAGGAACTTAGTTCTCCTCTAAATAAACATCATGCGAATATCAATAATATTGATATCTATGTTATATATAACAATTTCTTAGAAAAATACCTTATTAGATTATTAAAAATAAAGTACGTTATACACACATAATATATATCGATATGGACGTCTTTGCACTCATAGCTTCTACATGGGTTTAGGTTGGGTTCGCGTCAAATCCGGACTAGACTGGTACAACCGGGTCCCCTAAAATTCCAGATCTTAATAAATAACGAATTAAATTATCTTTAGGGGTTAAGTCGCAACTTGACCTGGTTTTCCTAGTTGGGACACACATATGGCTCGGTCGTCCTTAGCATGGCTAATACACTAGTCAAGACACATGACCACGCTATCTGTGCCATGATTTCTAGTCACCTTGTACTCTAAAACTTAACCATGATTAAGGCCTTCTACAATAGTAATTAATTTATTAAATATTTATAAAATTCTAAAAATCACCATTTAATTCAATTTAATAATAAAAAATTCAAAATTTTGGGAAGAGGGGTTACAAATCTACCCACCTTAGAAATAAATTCGTCTTCGAATTTACGGATTACTAGGATAGACGGATTGATTGATTGGTGAAAGATAGGAAAAAGTTTAGTATAAGAAAATATTGATCAAATATTTTGAGAAGAAAATAAAGGAAAATTTACGGTTAGGATTAGGGTTTGGCTTTGATTGTATAGGTAGGAACAAAGTGTCGGGGGCGTGTCCGACACGAAAAAAGAACAACAATCGTAAAAGGAAAAAATAGTAGGAAAAATGGTGGACACGGACACGATGCACGACACGTATTTATTGGTAGATGATGGTTTGGTTGTGGCTAGATGGTCAAGGGTTTTGGCTTGTGGAATAGCAAGGGGTGCCTCTTCTTAAATAGGTGACAAATTCCTAGTTTGATATGGATTTGAATACAGGGTAGATAAGTCTCCCCCTTTTTAATTTAAATCAAATAGACTTTAAATCAAAACTAATAAATCATAATCTATTAATAAATTAAAGTCAATATTAATATAAATAATTATATAATATCCAATGATTTTAAATCATGTGAATATGGACATATATCAAGTAAATGATCAACACAGTAGTTTAAAATATTATTTAATATTTATCAAGTTAATTCAAACATACCAATTCAAATATCAAATAATTAATAATATTCTATGTCATCAAGATATATAAGATATATATTTTATAAATCCAAAACCTTATTTAAAAATAAATGGAGAACTCCTTTTTAGTATTCAAAATATTTATACCCTTTAAAAATATTTTAGAAACCAACCTTTTTAGACAATATGTATTTCATAATTCCAAATTCGAGAACATATATTTTTTTATAAAAATAAATAGCAATTTCAAACTAGTTTTTTTTAGGGATAATAACATAATCTTTAAACCATTTCAGGAGGAAGTACTTCTAGTCATGATATTTAAATAAAATAAATTATAATTATAAAAATGAAAATGAAAATTTTAAAAAAAATCCGGAAGAAGGGGATTTAGGGTTAGGGTTTAGGGATTGTTTTTGGGAATTAGGGTTTGGGATTAGGATGATTGGGAGTTTTGGGAACTAGGGATTTGTGAAAAAAAATAAAAGGAGCCTCCCCTTTATATAGGTAGGGTTTTCTAGATTGATAAGGATTGAAAATCCAAAATAATTCTTTTCATAAATATAAGCAAATCGATCAATCTTTCGATCAAACCCTTCTTGATCAACATTGTTATTCAAGGATAGTTAAAAATAATCAAACTGATTACGTAATATTAAAATACCTACATGAATTCAAATCTTGCCTCATAATAAGAATATAAATTAGTATTTATATCCTCCAAATATTTGAACAATATCTTCTATAAATCTAAACAAATATTTGGTAAGTATTTTCCAAAGTATCTATAATATAATTTTAAGAAAATAAATTTTATTATCTAATTACAAGAAATATTCAAAACTACAACTAAAATAAATAAATAAAAATTTTGAAAACTCGAAAATTGGGCTTATAAATCTACCCACCTTAGAAATTTTTTGCCCTTGAAGTTTTCAAAGGGTACTGTTAGGCACGATTAAGAACATAATCAAGAAACGAAATTTTAATCGATATAAATTAAGGATGACAATTGATATAATCAAATGAATGATATAATTCCTGATTAATTTAGTCACGCGTAATCGCGGATAAAATCGAAAGAAAATTTGATGTGGCACAATCTAAATATATTATGATTGCGTCACGATCAAATTCTTTTTTTAAGGATGATCAAAGAATTTGGTTTAGCACGATTGTTCGTTTAGACACGATTAAAATATGACCAAATTGTATGGCCAAGGATCTAATCAAAGTCAAGTTATAAGCATGCTTGAGGATAGAATTAGCTAAACAAGAAAAGTCATTAGGCACGATTAACCACTAACTGATATCATGTAGGCTTGGTCAACGATCATTTTTTTTGACAAGGTCTAAACATGTTTAAAATCACTTAGATACAACTAGAATGCAGTCACGACCATGGTTAGTCATGCAAGTCATCCAAGCATGATCAAATTAAAAGTTGGCACGAGCATGAATATGGTCAAAATAGTCATGATCACAATGGAATAAATTTAAACATTAGCAATAATTGATTTTGAAATATAGGCACGATTATGACTACAATCAAATAGTTTTATATCGGTCAAATTTTTTTAAGAACGATTAAAATTGATATCATTTTGGCACGATTGACAAGTTAAGCAAAATTGTTTAGGCATGATTATATAATCAAAATCATACAAATTGGCACGATCGAAGTATAACTGAATATTCTAGTCGTGATCAAAAGGTCGTTTAGGAACGATCAAAATTCAATTTTTGTTTGGTACGATTAACTATTTAAGAAAAATTATTTAAGCATGATTATGGAATCAAAATTTAGGAAGATATACGAATTGACACGATCGACCTATAATCAAATAATTTAGTTGCGATCAAAAGTCGTTAGGGATGGTCCAAATCGAAATCGTTCTAGCACGATCGATTATGTAGGCATGATCATAGAATCATATTCTAGGTGTGATAATGAATCTAGTGGAAGGAATTCAAAAATAGATTTAAAGGTTACTAGGAAACCAAATGACATTTCGAAGATAGAAGGGTAAGAAAGGAGGGTTCAAGAAATAAAGGGAAAAGAATAATAAATAAATCAATAGTCATATGCCAAAATGATGTAGTTTCTATAATATTCGGAAACCATATGTATACGTGAAGTCACTTTACCAAGAATTTATGTCCTGCCATGTACATCTGGCTGCAGTAAACCCTTAGCATCATGACTCAAATAATGGTATGGCATCGAATACACTGTCGCCTCTATCCAATATTGGCATAATAATTCAAAGATTAAAATAGGACAACCAAGACATAGTTTTAATAATATTCGATAACCTATGCATACTTGAAATTACTTCAACTTAGGGATCATGCCACGCCAGTGTGCTGTTGGCTGCAGTGAACCCATAGTCTCAATAATTCAAATAAATGGCGACAGTACGCTGCTGTTTTGCTATCGTAAGTCAACAAATATTCCTCCAACTATATCCATAAGGGTATCAAAGGAACTTCTTGAAATTCAAACAAGTCGATCATGGTAGAAAATGTAGGTATCTATCCTTGAAATGAAAGTATTAATTATTTTGAGAATAAAATGATTTATCTGGTATAAAATTTAAAAGTCAAACGACCGATTAAAAATGATTGAACACAAGAGAAGTAAAAATTTCTAATTATATTTCTCTAATATTTAAGGATCGAAAAAAAAAAAAAAAAAAAATATATATATATATATATATATATATATATATATATAATATATATATATATATCTTGAACTTCAGCAAAATTAACTCAGGATAAATATATGGATAATTGGATCATGTTAGGCTCAAAAGTCAATAATTGAAATAGAATGTTGACTTTGAGAAAATAATTACTTATGGAGATAAATAAGTAATAAGGCCTAGGCAGAAAAGAAATTTTGACAAGATAGGGGAAGTGGAACTATCTGTCTTTAGGTATCAATTCTTGAAAAAATGAAATGAGCGGCTGAATGGATAATAATCGAAGCTAAAATTAAGGATAAATCCTGTAATCCATATTGCACGGATATTCAATATTTAATGATTGAGAGGAAATTATTAAGTTAAAGCTAACTCGAGATTAATATATAGATGATTGAGTGAGAGCTTATTAAAAATAATTCCTTAGGTCCAAGAAAAATATAAGTAATACCAACTTACGATATGACGATGTTTTAGAAAAGGCACAAACGATCAAGATTAGGAAAAAAAATGATCGAAGACAATAGAAATATAAATTTTAATTTCTTTTTCTCTATTATTCAGGGATCGAGGGAAAACATATTGTCACGACCACACCTGGAGTAGGGGCACGAGTGCGTGACAACGTTCCAGCCTACGCCGCAGAAACGACGTAGAACTCTGTCTAGGTCTACTATCTAACAACAATTATAATATCAAAATCTGTCGAGATGGTCAACACCAAACGGAGGACAAGCAATGACAATATAGTATACTCAATCACAATATTCTAAGAAAGATAGAAGATACGATAAAGTAAAGACAACAAGATAAAAATATCCAGAAAATCTGACACAGAAATAATACAAGTCCAGAGTCTCAGAGTCAAAAATCTCGAACAAAAATTCTAAATAATAACATGCCAAGTGCTATCTGGAGACAAAGTCCAGTACCAAACTAATCTAACTGAGCTACCACTAGTACCTCATCGGCTGGAACTAACCCCTGCTGGACTAGGATCGTCCGGTCTACGTCCACTACGTTATTTGGACCATAGTAGGTAGGACACTCGTCCTCGCCGTCATCTGTAAAATTTTATCAACATATCCAGTTAGGATAGAACGAGCACAAATCTTAAATAACAGTTCTAATTAGACGATAAAGAATATGTAGCAGTAAATAAAGAGAATATACAAGGTAAAGTGATACGTATATGAGCATGGTAAGGCATATCAAGACTTTAAATGAATGTAAGAACAAGAGAACAATATATATCATGTACGAAAATAAAAAAAACTACTATCTATGTGAGTTAGCACTAGTTTCAACATGTGATCCGCTTAGGAACATGATACAAGAGTTGGCCTGGTTAATCATACGTGCGGTGTATGATTAACACTGTTCAAGGTTCAAGACTTGATACAAGGAGGATATTGATCACATATCTACGCTAATACCTCCGCCTCCGACTAGTATAGTGGATCCATCCATGACACGTTATTGTTGCCATTAATTATTAAAACAAGACCTATAGAGGAACTGGATTTGATTGCAAACTTCGTAAGTACGAAAGAGAGCCTAGAAAGAAATCCTAGGAAACAATCTAAGTACAATTGTTTAGTTTTAATTCTGGGGGATGACGGTGGAGGCTCGAAAAAGTATAGAAACTCTGCCTTATCCTTGGACTATCGGACACAGTCTTTGCTCTTGAGAAGATGCTCTTGATTTTGGGATCCAGGCTTTTGCATGGGTGTGATACCCTACTATTTATAGAGGCTTCTGGATAAGGCAGATTTTGGGCCGCATAAGTGGTCAAGTAGCCACATGGCCGTAACAGTGCACCAACACCCGGTCTTCAGCGGCCAGCTAGGTGTCTGTTGAGATTTTTGTTGTTGCAGCATATCTGGGTGGTTCAAGACTTTGTCAATTTGCCACGGGTCCTACTACGAAATCTGTTGAGGGAGTTTGGAGAGTTTTGGACCGCATAAGGCTCATGCAGCTCGAAAGTAGGTCACAGTCTCCCTTGGCCGCAGGACATCCTTGCTTCATTTTGGTCGCATAGTGGTCTCAGGAGCCTTCTTTCTGCAACTCGAATTAACTTGGCCGCAGAATTGTCATAGGAGCCTTAGTTCTGCGGCCCGGATCAGCTAGTCCGTAGAGTTGACATAAAAGCCTTCCTTCGGTGGCCCGAATTAACTTGACCACAGAATTGTCATAGGAGCCTTCCTTCTGCGACCCGATTCATAGGATCCTTCTTTCTGCGGCCCGGATCAGCAATTCCACAGAATTACCATAGGAGCCTTCCTTCTGCAGTCCGATTCAACTTGACCGCAGAGTTGTCATAGGATCCCTCATTCTACGGCCCGAATCGACTTGACCGCAGAGTTATCATAAGAGCCTTCCCTCTGTGGCCTGAATCAACTAGGCCATATAACGCCTATACGGTCGGTATTTTCATGCTTCTACAAGACCCCCTTCAAAGTTTTCAAAATATAAATTTTGGAATACTTTGAATAAGAAGCATAGAAATACGCATAGGATTTCGAGCCACAAGGGAGTCTTTATCCAGGCTGTCACTGTCGCATTTAAAGCTCTGAATGGGGCTATTTTTTTCGAGATCAACATGACGGTTATGAAGGATAAAATCTTTGAGGATCATCATTATCTTTAATGGACGCGATAACCGAAGAGGCGTCCATCCGTTTAAGCTTTTTGATGGCCTATAAATGCAGGCCGTATAGCAGTGAGAGAACTTCCCCTGCTTTCTTTCGTCTTCCTTTCTTTCATTTTCTATCTTCTACTTTGTCTTCTCTAGTCAGCCATGTCCCCCAAAGCTTCCAAATCTGCAAGCACTGCTGACAAAGGAAAGGGGCCTGCCTCTTCGTCTAGAACTGCGGACTCATTGTAACACCCAGTTTTCCAAATGAGGGTAATTTTAAACTTTTGAAATTATATTATTATTTATTGATATTTATATCATATTATGATTTTTGGTAATTTTTAATCAATTTAAATTTGTTTTAAGTCATGACTTGTGATTTTGATGTGCTGCTAGTGAAACCCTAGAGACTGTCTGACCTAGAGCCTAACCATGTCATTAGGATAATTTATTTTACTTTTGAGCATGAGGGTATTTTGGTCATTTGGCCTCTTTGAATTATTTTATGATTTATTGCATTGGTGATTGTTAATTTTGACTTTTTGCTAGCTGTGACTTAATAGACTAACCTAGAAGCTAACCCTAGCTATGGTGACTTAGTTAGCATGGTGAGACCCTAGTCTAACTTAAGTCAACCCATTTTAGTCATTTTGAATCTAGTTTGAATAGGAGGAATAATGATAGGTTCAATGACTTATGACTTAAGGATTAATTCCATGACTTATGAAACTTGGCCCATGGCCCATGACTTGAACCCTAACCCTGATTTCAGCCATAAGTAGCCAGCTAACCTAGGTTATCCCTTCTATTTAAACACTCATTCACTTGTTCTTGCCTCGTTGTGTTCAACCAACACATAGAGAAAAGAAAGGTAAATCCCCATCTTCCCTAATTTATATTAATTCCATTTTAATTCCTTTTTAATCCAATCTTTTGTAATAGATTCTAATCACCCTTTATTTGATATTCATGGAGAGTAATTTCAGTTTGAGTGAAATTTGGAGGATTTTGCTAGCATCGGGAATCAATCGATTTGGGGCTTTTCTTGATTTGCACCTATAGGTAAAACCCTTCAAATTGTATTTTAATTCTAATTTCTTTGCATATTAGGCTAGATCTAGGTGTCCCATAGCTGTCCCTAGAGTTTGGTAGGAAACCGTGTCCGTTTGGTGTCCGTATCGGACACGTATCAATGCTATACTTGATGTGTTTGATAGAATGCCCCTTAGGATTTTATTTTTGATTTTTGTAAAACTAATTGCATGGATTCGTAGATCTATATGTGTACAATAACTTTTGTGAGGACTGAGTCAAATTTTGGTAGATTTTTGTGTCCAAAATGGACACGCATCACGCGCACGAGATACAACACTCTGCCCGTGCAGTCCCCTGCTGTACGGGCTCGACACAGGACACGACACGGCCTCTCGTGACACGATTTTTGGTGGACACATGGGGGCACTGTCTTCCATCATCCACACAAAGTTTGAGGCAAAATGATCGAGTGGATCGAGAAAAACTCGATCGCACTGGTCCTTGCCTGTACTGTACGCACGTAAAAATGTACACTGAAATGCGACTCAAACTCGGACACGAAACGGATTTAATGTCGTGCAGGGTGATGAGACCCTAGACCTACCCTTGGAAAACCTTAGGACACGAGCACGAGCTCTCTAGTGTCATGTGTCGTGTCCTAGGTCATGCTGTACCTCTGCACGAGGCAGTCATGTACGCAGAATAGTGACACGCGTGTTGGCATGACTTGGACACATCGTGTCCTATTTTCTGGATACGAATGCATCCCTATGACACGTACACGTGTGCACTTCATGTTGGCACACTCAATCATGTATTTGATTAGGCTTTCGATGGTATTTGTTTAGGATTTTGGTCGAGTTCATCAATACACTGGCCACTCTTCTCATACACTGTTTGACACTTCGTGGACACCATGTGGACACGCACACTCATACCTAGGCACTGTGACACTCGACCCTAGTTGAGATTTAGGGCTTTGTGTATTGATTTGGGTTTTAGTTATGAGATGTGTGGGTTTTTGAATCTAGGTTGATAACTGATATAGTTTTCAGTTGGGTTTGATATGTTTGGGTTTTGAGAGATGTAAATATCAGATATTTCGAATGTGGGAGGTCTTTTATAGGCAAATGTCATATACCTAGATTGTGTTCAATTTGGGTTTTAATATCAGAGGTGGGTGTTAGATTGAGGATAGCCTTGTAGCAGTAGCAGGACAGTTCCCTCAAGGACTGCCCTCATGTATGTTTGATTAGGAATTAGGAGCAACATGAACCTTAGTATCCAAGGCCTGCCTATGAAGTGAATGGATAGGGAGATAAGGGAATTAGTTTAGTTGATTAAATGTTCAGCCCTTGCTCATATTCAGATGTGGCATGGCCTGCTGCACATGCATTGCAGTGGATGCCCTGGCAGTAGCAGCTAGCATAGGCCCTGCATATAGCAGGGCAGTGGCACACAAGGCTGCCCCTGAATGTTTGTGTCTATATGTATTTGTACATATATAGGTTTCATATATATATTCAGGTTCAGATATCCAGATTGTATATATATGTAGATGTGAGTTTAGAGTGAGTGAGTTTAAGGGAAATATCAATTTAGGATATATGTTGGGTGACAGTGTTGAGTGGGGAATAGCAGGAAGTAGCAGCTGTATTAGCAGTAGGGGCACCCTTGGCCCTGTATTGCAGTGGCAGTAGGCTGCCCTCTTGTGGCAGCAGCATGAAGGCAGGGCAGAGGGTGGTTCATGCACCCAGGAATGGGTGTTAGAGTTAAAAGTCAGTAAAATAGGAAGAAAATAGTGAATGGGGAGTGTGTGTCATGTGCCTACGTATATGTAAGTAAGTTCTAAGTACTAGTATTATTATAATATAGTATGTAAGACCAAAGGTACACAGATGTGTTGGTAGGTGAAGATAAATAAGGAGGGTTAGAGAGTAGCTAGTAGGCCTCCATCCTAGGTTTGAGGAAGAGTGTATATGAGAAATCCATTTGTAATATGTGTTGGGATACTTGAGCATAGGGTAATGGGCACCAAGGGTAAATGCATAAGGTAATGGTTTAAATAAGAAATGTATGGTCAAGTATTTGGAATAGCTTGAATTGTGTAATACAATTTTATAGGTAGAATAATGTAGGTATATATATATGAGTAATGTCAATTAGATATTTATATGTTGTAAGAATTAGGAAATGTTAGTGTATTGAGTGATTATAAGTCTCACTATAAATAAGTAGAACCCTAGAATTGACCAAGGTTTGACCCAATAGTTCAGGATTGATAGAGTTGACCAAAAGTCAACATTGAGTCTAAATGTGACCAATTGACCTATTTTGACTAGATGTTGACTTGGGTTGACCCAGAGTTGACCAAGTTTGACTTGGAACTAGTTTGACCTAGACAGTTGACCAGGTTTGACTTAGAGTTGACTTTGACCTAGATTGGCCTAGAAATCATGTAGATTGCATCATAAACTTTATTTATCTTATTTTAAACACATGATAACCTGTACTGCTCTATTTAGGACATTGTGACTCCTATGCAGACATCTGACATTATACTACTCTTTTTAGAGTATCAGGCGAGTACATTCTCTGATAGTTCTCTCATTTACTTGTCAATTACTGTACTTCAGTTCTAGTTAGTTGTATGTGATTCTCTGTTACAATATGTATGAATATTTATGGATTCATGTATGCAACACACATACCATCTTATCCGGCCTCTATTACTGTAATCATTCTAGAATCATTGCTGGAATCATCATGTTTGGCTGGACTCGTCTCGATTCTCGTGTCGTATTCTGGATTCACTTATACTTGCTGGAAGGGAAAATACTTGAGTAAAATATGTAGATATACCCCAAATCTGGAATCTTCCAACTGGAATCTACTGGAAGCATAGCCATCTCTCGCCTGATCAGTGAGCGATGTGCCTGATACCTATAGCCGTTTATATGTCGATCTTGATATTTTAAAACACACTGTTAGAATATAATCTGGACTCACCCTGGAATCTTTGATCACTGACTGAAATCATCTTATACTGGACTCATCTTGTACTGGAATCACCCGGTATCAGATTCATGTTGTCTGGACTTACTTAGGTTTTACACTTATTTACATTTACTGTCTGGACTTATATCATGTTACTCTAGTTCAACTAGTTTCTATTTACAGTCTTTATTGCCATGATTCTTCTCTTATTTTAGTTACCATACTCTCCTTGTACTTTATCTGTCTCTCTATACCATCACCTGAATATAAACTGCCATGTTCATCAATACAACTGTCTATAACTGCTTTATAGTTTTCTGTCATTTACTTGAGTTTTCTAGATGAGATGTGCTCGTTTCTGTCCTGACTGGACCTGTTAAATTTTTTACAGATGATTGCCCTGAGGACACTTGCCCTACTTACTATGGACCAGGAGATGGCTTAGCTACCTTTGGCCCTGACACTCAGGAGTGATCGGGAGACTAACTAGTTGACTTGGTTTAGTTTTCATGTTTTAGAACTTAAATTGTAATAAGTTGAGATATTGTTTGAGATTATTATATTTAGTAGTTGGTTGTTGTTGTTATTTAGTCTTAGTTATAAACTTCTGTGTTATCATATCGTGCTTAGACTGTGATTGAGATTTATTATATCTATACTTGTCCTCCGTTCGGAGTTGAGATTTTGATAAGTACATTATAATTACATGAGTTGTTGTTTAGATAGTGACCTAGAACAACGTTCTACCGCCGACACTACGATGTAGGCTGGGCGTTGTTACGTACTCGTACCCTCACAGTGGGTGCAGGTCGTGACACTCATCCTCCTTTCATCCAGACGTACAGGCTCCTATCAAGGGTGAGGAAGGTGGAAGAACGAACATTTGAACTCTAATGGCCATGTCGCATGCTTTATGCGCTGGTCTGACTATGTATCACCACTGTGCTTTGGCTTCAACGCCTTTTGCGCGCAGTCTGTCTTCCATGAGGCATGTGTTCCCTGTCTCGTCGGGCCGTATGTGCTCTGTGTGACTTGACCGCATAGACGGAGCCGCATAGGTATCATATGAGTGAGCCGCATATGCCCTCCCCATCTCTGGTCCATATAGGCTCTGCTTGACTAGGTCGCATATGCGTCACCTAATTTGAGCCGCATGTGCTCTCCCGATATTTGTGCCGTATAGGCTCTACTTTACTAGGCCGCATATGCGTTCCCCGATTTGAGTCGCATGCGCTCTTTTCATAACCAGGCTACATAGGCTAGGCCACATATGCGTTCCCTAATTTGAGCCGTATGTGCTTTTTTCATAACCAGGCCGCATAGGCTTTGCCTGATTAGGCTGCATAGTTGAAAGGGAACCCATTCCCTTTGATTTCTTCTGACTATCTTCTTTCTTTGACCTTTGCTGTGACTTTGCCTATGGCTCCTTCGGGGGAGGTCTTGATAGGGTATGCTCAGGCCGCTCTAGGTGTCAAATTTGACCACATAGTCGAGGATCTGTCGACTCAAATTACCAGAGGTCAATTTGAAGCCAGGTTGAAGGAGATCTGGAGCCAGTCATATTTTATTTACTTGGCATGATGAACTTTGGGATACTGGGCGGCATTCATTTGAAGCCTATGTTTTTGTTTGGAGACGCCCTGACCATCTCGGTCCCGCACATAATAGAAATATCTGAGAACTGGGATTTCTCTTCCTACGGGGTAGCGATCCACATACCCCAGATGGAATACCACTTTCCTTTATCAGGGTTCAACATGGTGCCCATTGAGAGAAAAATGCCAGTCCCAAAACTCAGGATCAACAGGGAGTTTTTGTAGGCCACATCCGCTATAATAAACATGCACGGACAGTGGTCGCGGTCAAGGAGACACTCAGCTGCTCTGTTGTTGGACTAGCCCTCGGTAGTTTTATCCATGAGCTGAAGCCCAATATCCAATTTTTTGAGGCCAACATTTTCTTGAATCAAATTGCTCGCAAAGGGTCATATCCCACAGGCAAGTTGTCGTTGCTGAACTGGGTGCATCATTCCCCTCCGTGGGTCAACCTGACGACCTGGATCCTGACGGAATGTAGGGATACTTTGCAACGGATCGGCCTCTACTACGCCATAAAGGGCACCTGCGATTTATCTATGAACCCGAAGCTGTTCATAGCCCTCCTTGAGATGTACAATTGTCGTACTGGGACCTTCTTTACTTCTGGTGGAGAGATGAAGCTCGCTCTCCATGAGATGCACGATATTTCCAAGTTGCCCTAGGGAGACGAGATTTACGAGGAGTATACCCCAACAAATGAAGAATTTGAGGAACTATAGCGACGGTTCCCCGGGTTCCTTACTGTATACAGGAAAGTGTTATGTCATTATAGCACCTGTCAGCAGATGTCCAAAAAAAGGACAAAAGCTCTGAAGGACACCTTCCCCATACCAATACTTGGATTAGTTACCTATTCAACCTTGGAGACTCATGCCGGGTCGCCACTCGGAGTCCTCAGACTCAGGAGGGGGTGGATGCTCAGGTACGAGGCACCAAACGGGGCAGAGCTGCAGGTGACAGATTTGGGAGCTTGAGTGACTCCTTTAGTTACTTCTATCATAATACCCAACCTTTGTCCGATAAGGCTATCCTGGTCGGGTTCTTAATGATATGGCTGAGGACCTGTGTGGTCTCAGGAGGCTCAAGTTCTATTGAGATAATCAGCCGCAATCTGATCCTTTCTGCAGTCAAGCTGGTTTTCAGAGGCTGGCTGGCTCTACTCCTAGCTATGGTATGCAGCATTCATCGAGGTCTTTATACTTTCACGACGAAAGTCATTACTTGTGACACCACGAAGGCCTTCAACCGGATTGAGCTGCCTTACCATTATCTGATGGGATGGCTGCTGATGCACTGCCCCTCTTTGATGCGGCCTGGCCCCGAGGGTAACGCGACGAGTGGTGATGCCTTTATCTATCAGTATCGAGACATGCCTTGGACCTGTACTACTATACCCGACTGTTGAGCTGCGCTCGCATGGCTAGACAAATATTCTTTTTTGTGTCGGTCCCATCTTTTACTGACGAAGAAATGGGTCGCATGTATCAGGATAGCGCTGTCGCTTCTCAGATCCTGGCTGAGAAGATGTTTCGCTGGTTGCAGAATATCCACCCTTCACATCTGGTATACCGCAACCACAATATTGCTTTCCTAGAGCCATACTTACCCAGCCGATACTCTCGGCAATTCGGGTATAGTCAATTGTTTTTGGACAACCCCAGTCCCTACCTGGGTTTCAAAGGCAATATCCTGAATGGCGTCCGGGCCTGGCATTACTACTCTGTGATCCACACCCAGGTCAACTTCTACTTGCCGCGACGCTAAGACTTTCGGGCGTATTTTATACATGGCATACCTTCACCATGTATCTGTGAATGGGCCCCCCAGCGGCTTCGATCCAAATACCAGTTTTATTACTAGCACAAAATTGGAGGAACGACATAGGGAGTCTCGCAAGAGGACAAGGAGGGGGAAGGCGAAGGCTTCCGACTCTGGTTCAACTAGCACGGAGGCGGAGGATGACTCTGATGATCTGCTGCTCCCTGCCACTTCTCTGGCGGTGCGCTCGCCCTCTCCTATACCAAGTCCTTTGCGTAAGCAGAACAGGAGTGGTCCCTAGGTTACAGACATGCCTCGTTCCAAGAAGCGTGTTGCGATTAAGGTCCATGGGCCTGTCATCGAGGAAAGGGCAGCGATGCCGAAGCCAACTTGGGGTAAGCCCTTTCATGACAAACCCCAATGTTACTCTTGGTACATTATCTGAATGTTCTTCTTTGCAGGCATCGGAGGGAATAAACCCTCCGCAACCAGATGTTGCCCATGAGCTTCTCCTTCTGGTGCCAACTACGGACATCTCGGACAGGGAAGGTGCCAGCCTTGTCGGACTCTATCTTGGTATTGCAGGGTCTCAACAGACTGGCGCCGATACAGCTACGTCTCTTTTCGGAGCGACTAGAGCTGGCGAGGCAGACGCAGACGGCTTGAGTACTGCCGTTGAGGTCACGAAGGATATTGGGGTAGTGGGAGGAGCTATGATTACTCTGAATGAGCCCCAGTCAGTCTTTTGCGCCCTCCCCTGGTAAGCTATGTCATA
>JANAVB010024552.1:0-60577 GCA_029216955.1 Iris pallida
GAACTTTTCGCTGAACACTGTCCAAGGGACAGGTTGGCCAATCCCACTGCTTGCGCGGCCCACCAACTGCGGGCTAGATCCAATAACTGTAGGCGCACCACAGCCCTTCTCGTCTTCTAAGTCTCGCGCTTCGAGAATCACCTCTATATCTTGTAGCCATGCATCGCAGCAATGGCATCCTCGCTGCCATCGAAGAAGGGAGGGTTCAGGCGCTTGAAACTGTTGACCGCACTGTTCCCTCGGGTCCACTTCTATTCAGAGCATCTTCCACTGCCTGGTGCAAGGCATCGCCTCTACGATCCTGGGAAGCTAACAATGATCTGATGAGACCCCACCAAAGTGCCATCATCAGGATCTGCGGCTGGACTGAACTGGCGGCTCTCCTCCAGTAGGTACGACTCGGGAGGCTACTCCTGAGTGCTGGGCCTGATCTTCTGGTTGCTGCTGGTCCACGGAAGGTGATCCGCCTTGCTGATCGACAGGTCCGGTTCAATGCCGCTGAAGAAGACGACATGGGAACAAGAAGGAAGGACCAGGACAGATCACGATTACAAGCATGTGATCAGGACAAGATTTTCAGGAATCAAGAGGATACCGAGCAGAGATCAAGGGCGAGTACTGATTGAGAATCTATTCGATAAACCCTCACATTTCTTGATTGACAAGACCTGCATGGGCTACCACTTAAACCATGTCACGCCCCAAACCAGAATACTGGAGAGCGGGGGCAGACATAGCCAGCTACGTTATAACAATGGAATCCACACCGCTATCCGGTCACGGCTGTCTAGATATGTGAGGGTTTCACTACAATCCATCAGTCTCTTAAGTCATAAAATTATCCTATTGTCTCAATTTCAACCAACTAATACAATCACAAGATATCAGATCACCAAATACAATTGTAGGCGTCCCAAACATTACATATCCAGATGATCATGAAGCTAGTCGTACAAAATGTAAGGACTAGCAAGAGTTTAAGTCATACATGATCAACCTCGAGTTGCCAATCATGCTTACAGCCCGTAGGCAGACAGTAAATAAAGTTGCAAACGAGCTAACACTTGCTCGGCGTAAATGCCTCAAAAGAATAATTTTACAATAGAGTGGAAGAGCAAAAATAAACCCACTCGTTTGCCCTGGTTACGCCTGGTGACCACCATCGGGCTGAAAAGCAGGGAGATCCTTTGGTGCTGCTCCGGTATCTGGCCATACAAACCAGCTGGGTCAGACCCCGAAGAGCAAGTGCCACAAAGGAGGCTTCACTTAAGAACTAAAACCAGCAATTAGCACAAGAGTATAAACATAATAAAAGGCAGTAGTTTAAGAAAAAGCATGATGGGTAATTATAAAAGACAACTTTATAGAATCACTAAAAGACAGGACATATGGAAAGAAAACATGACGAATGATATACGATGAGATAACCTGGGACTATTCAGATAGCTAGGTTACAACCCGTAAACCAAACAAGGACCGGGTTGTAACCCTCGTCGAACGGAACTTGGTTTCTCTCACCATTTATCGGCAAGATAATATAAGAAAACAGATCGAGTAAAATTCTGAGTGACAATCATTATAGTGACAATCATTAGAGACAATCTGGAGTGACAATCATTCAATCATTCTGGTACAATCTTACAATTATCAATTCTAGACAATACTATACTGGCTAGACCCATCCAAGCAATCACGGCCATCATTGCCTACGGCTTTCTACATTAACTAACTAGGTTATCACAATCCTAATTACTAACAAGATGCAAGAGATGCTCTAAGTAGTCACAGGCCCTGCAGCTATCCAGGTTATCCAGGCAATCATTATAGTGACAATCTGGAGAGTACAATGTATTAGAGTGACAATAGAGTTCAATTATTTAAAGTGACAATCAAGAGTGCCCCACATAACAGTGGGCTGGAAATGCCCTACTCGTCGGCAGGCTACAAGTCCAAACATTTACGGCCGGAATAACGGGATCGCCTGTAACTGGGGAACATCTCTTCATGTCTAATGAATTATACTAGTCTTAACCTTAGTCCATTTCAGTAGGTACTCCTGACCGTGGTACTCAGGAGTCCCCTCCTAGACATGATACAAGACAGGACTGGATTATTTGTACAAGCACAATCGCCCACGGTGTCCAAGTAATTATACAGGTCATATCATGTCAGGTAGCCGTCGCAACATCTATTCGAGATAATCATGTCAGGTTATCAGCCAAGTGACTAGTCTGGAGTGCGCCACGATGGGCCACCATTAGGTCATGTCAGGTTATTATATCAGGAGTGCACCACTACGGGTCACTGTCAGGTCGTGCTCAATTATCAATTCCAAGCATATCAAATAAAATTCATGATTTTCAAGTTCAGGACAAATGCGTAAGGATATAAAATGGACGTTAATATCTTAATATCAATATACAGGGCTATAGGAGAGCCATGCGGCTAAGGCACATGCGGCCAGAAAGGGTAGACTCATGCGGCCCATTAGGAGACGCATGCGGCCAGGGTCACTGGATCCCATGCGGCTAAGACAAGGGGGCGCATGCGGTCAGGAAGATAGGAAACTCATGCGGCTGGGGAAATAGGTCTTATGCGGCTAGCTGGCCAATCAGGTACAGCGGCCGGGGGGGAGTGTGGTTCCATGCGGCTCGAGAAGAAGCAACCCTGCGGCTGCGGGGGAAGAAACCATATGCGGCTCAGAAGGGAAGAGTACTCATGCGGCTGCGGGGGAGCATGCCTATGCGGCTGGGAGCAAGTGTGCATATGCGGCTCGCGAGTGTTGAGTTCATGCGGCTCAGGGTGAAGTCCTCATGCGGCTGGGTCAAGCAAGTCTCATACGTCCAGCGGGAATGGCGCATGCGGCTGCAAAGTTCAGAACTTATGCGGCTGGAAATTGAGTGGGTTATGCGGCTAAGTGAGTCCGACTCTCATGCGGCTCAAGTAATTCCAGCCATGCGGCTGAAGAGAACACTTGCGCATGAATATTCATGCGGTCAAGTCAAGCACTGTTCATCTTCTCCAAAATTTCAGAGAAGAAGAACACCATGAGAGCCAAGTCCTCAAGCTCCATAACTCCATCATCCGGAGCCTAAATCCGAACTTCCTTAGGTCAAAATGGGATAAAACGAGATTCTCTACACATGGAACCAACAAAATATAGAAATAACAAGATTAAGTAGATCAAAACCAAGAAATCCAAAATAAAAAAACTTACATCTACAAGAATCTAGCCATGGAAAGTGAAAATGCCAAGTACTAAAGTGCTTTAGAATGTAGTAAGGAAGAGAATGAAGTAATAAATTGGAATTCCTCCATGAAGCAAGTTGCACTTGCCTAGACCTCTCTCTTCTCTCTCTGGTAGGTAAGAAAGTAAATGAGGAAGAAAAAGATGAGTAATAAAGAGAGAGAGAAAGAAGAAATGGCAAAATATCAAAGGTGTGGGTAGGTAGGGGGTTCACCCCTTGGTTTATGATGAACCAAGAGCATCCCAAACGAACCAAGCCAACCCAACCAAGAATAAACCAAGCCCAGGGAGAATTAAGCAAGAAAATCATGCAATACAAGAATAAATACGTACACGTATTCCAAGAATACGAAATACGAACACAGGCATTACAACTCTACCCACCTTAAAAGAATTTCGTCCTCGGAATTTAAATCAAGAGGCTAGAGATGCCGGGACAGCTATACTATCATAGGCAATCTACCACTACCAATCAATCATACAATCATACATGCAATCAAGGAATCGAAGTGCAAGGCATAAGGAAGATATTACACTCACGAGCAAACCGATTGGGATAACGTGATCAGATATCATCCTCACACTCCCACGTTTGACTCTTCCAAGGAGCGAACTCAAGCAACACGAACTAAACTGATAGTTGCGCTTGAGGTCTCTCTTTGGTCAAACATGGGCAGGGCCTCTTCTCATACGAAAGGTTAAAGGCTATTGGTACCAACCTTTTCGATGATCTAGGAAATGGCTCGGGCCCGGGATGTACCGTTAATTATGATACATGAAATACGTCATGCACTCCGCATAATAACGTAGAAAAGCAAGATGAGAGGACACATATACCTCTCGGTCGATTCTGAACCTGAGCCTGGGCTAGAGCAAACTGCCGCGGGTTCTGTTGCTGGAAAGTCTGGGTCTGAGTCGGCAATGGCCTCGGAACGGGAACTGCTGTTGCTGGTGAACTGGAGCTGGTACTGTGGGTGGTGCTGGTGCTCTAACCGAGGGACTAGATACTGTCGATGCTGAATCAACTCTGAAAGGACAGGACCCCACCCTATGATCTGGTGCTCCGCACAATAAACACAATCCCAACGCCTTGCGATACTCCGCTACCACGTGTCCAGGCTTCCCACAATAAGAACAGCCTACGGCGGAAGACTGTGCTTGCTTCTGTGCTGAGGTACGTCGGGGTGTGCTGAACCGACGTAACTGAGGTTGCTTGCCTCGGAGTTCCAATAGTCAAAGCCCTAGCTGCCGGGGCTGGTGCTGAAGACTGATTCATCTGACTATGGGACCGCTTCTGACCTCCGGTCCTATCTACTATTCTCTGGGAGGTATACTCGTGCCTCCTAGCTGCTCGCAACACCGCATCATAGGTCTGATGCTCGAACTGTTCTACTGCCAATATAATCTCTAGGTGAAGTCCCTGCTGGAACCTCTGTGCTCTGTCAAACTCGGTTGCCACCAAGGTGGAAGCAAACCGACTGAGTCTGGAAAACTCGGCCGTATATCCGTCGACCGTCCTCCCCATCTGCTTAAGATTACTGAACCTGGTCTGCAAGTCATATCGAGCCACTGCATCATAATACTTGGTCTGGAACTTTTCGCTGAACACTGCCCAGGGACAGGTGTGGCCAATCCCACTGCTTGCGCGGCCCACCAACTGCGGGCTAGATCCAATAACTGTAGGCACACCACAGCCACTCGTCTTCTGGAGTCTTCGCGCTTCGAGAATCACCTCTATATCTTGTAGCCAAGCATCGGCAGCAATGGCATCCTCGCTGCCATCGAAGAAGGGAGGGTTCAGGCGCTTGAAACTGTTGACCGCACTGTTCCCTCGGGTCCACTTCTATTCAGAGCATCTTCCACTGCCTGGTGCAAGGCATCGCCTCTACGATCCTGGGAAGCTAACAATGATCTGATGAGACCCACCAAAGTGCCATCATCAGGATCTGCAGGCTGGACTGGCTGAACTGGCGGCTCTCCTCCAGTAGGTACGACTCGGGAGGCTGCTCCTGAGTGCTGGGCCTGATCTTCTGGTTGCTGCTGGTCCACGGGAGGTGATCCGCCTTGCTGATCGACAGTCCAGGTTTAATGCCGCTGAAGAGACGACATGGGAACAATAAGGAAGGACCAGGACAGTCAACGATTACAAGCATGTGATCAGGACAAGATTTTCAGGAATCAAGAGGATACGAGCAGAGATCAAGGGCGAGTACTGATTGAGACATCTATTCGGTAAACCCTCACATTTCTTGATTGACAAGACCTGTATGGGCCACCACTTAAACTATGTCACGCCCCAGAACCAGAATACTGGAGAGCGGGGGCAGACATAGCCAGCTACGTATAACGGAATGGAATCCACACCGCTATACGGTCACGGCTGTCTAGATATGTGAGGGTTTCACTACAATCCATCAGTCTCTTAAGGTCATAAATTATCCTATTGTCTCAATCTCAACCAACTAATAACAATCACAAGATATCAGATTACCAAATATACAATTGTAAGGCATCCCAAACATTATATATCCAGATGATCATGAGCTAGTCGTACAAAATGTAAGGACTAGCAAGAGTTTAAGTCATACATGATCAACCTCGAGTTGCCAATCATGCTTACAGCCCGTAGGCAGACAGTAAATAAAGTTGCAAACGAGCTAACACTTGTTCGATGGCTAAATGCCTCAAAGAATAATTTACAAGAGTGGAAGAGCAAAATAAACCCACGTTGCCCTGGTTACGCCTGGTGACTACCATCGGGCTGAAAAGCAGGGAGATCCTTTGGTGCTGCTCCGGTATCTGGCCATACAAAACCAGCTGGGTCAGACCCCAGAAAGAGCAAGTGCCACAAAGGGCTTCACTTAAGAACTAAAACCAGCAATTAGCACAAGAGTATAATTACAATAAAAAGGCAGTAGTTTAAGAAAAGCATGATGGGTAATTATAAAAGACAATCTTGTATAGAATCACTAAAAGACAGGACATATGGAAAGAAAACATGACATGATGATATACGATGAGATAACCATGGGACTATTCAGATAGCTAGGTTACAACCCGTAAACCAAACAAGGATCGGGGTTGTAACCCTTCGTCTGAACGGAACTTGGTTTCTCTCACCATTTATCGGCAAGATAAATATAAGAAAACAGGTCGAGTAACATTCTGGAGTGACAATCATTATAGTGACAATCTGGAGTGACAATCATTATAGTGACAATCTGGAGTGACAATCATTCAATCATTCTGGTACAATCTTACAATTAATCAATTCTAAACAATACTATACTGGACTAGACTCCATCCAAGCAATCACGGCCAATCATTGCCTACGACTTTCTACATTAACTAACTAGGGTTATCACAATCCTAATTACTAGCAAGATACAATGAGATGCTCCAAGTAGTCTGTCACGACCCGATCCCAACTATTTGGGTCTAGTCGGATCATGCCCAGCCTGCACCGTTGTTGAGACGGCGGCAGTAAGCTGTTCAGTAGCAGGTAACCATACAACAATACTATATTTGTCACAACTCAACATTCGAAAATTTAAAACTTTATTAAACTTTTACATGAAATAAAAGATACAACTTAAACCATTTTTTTTTTATACATCATGAATAAAGAAAACCCTAGGCAAACAGCTCAGCAATCTCGAATTCCTCGTCTTGGGATCGCGTAACAAAGCCTCATCATTGATACCTAAAATGTTGGGTCTCCAGTCAGGAGGGAGCAAGAACGAAATATGCATCTCATATCTTAAATAGTAATTGGAAAGTGCAGGATAAACAGTTTGAAATAATGATTTTCAGCAGTTTAAAACAGTTCAGTGTGTTTGAATATGCAAACGTCTATGACCGGCTTGGGTTGATCAGTAGTATCCTAGCGATACGATATGGCTTATCCCCGTGTGTGAGAGGGGTAAGCTAACACAGTCAGTTCAGTAGGGGCTTTGGTCATAAACGTTTACATTATTCCCCCAGTCCCAGATTCAGTAACAGTAACAGTCGGTAGAGTTCCGTGCCAGCAGTGTGGTTTAACATGCATCTTAACTTTACTAAATAAAATACAGGAATACACAAATCGTAACTTGCCTTGTATTAGATTGACTGGAAGAACAGTTCGGTACCGAGGAGGACGTCAGGTCCGACTTCGAGTTCCTACAGTTGAGAACTCGATTTAGAATCCTGAAAACCAGACTAAGTGTGCTAGTTGCAATCTCTAGTAGTCATGTCCTAGTCAAGTTTTAAGTTGTTTTAATCTACAGCTAACGGTTACGTCGCAACTACGTGCGTTGATTAAGTCGGTTAATTGGTTTATTTGGAAAATCCCGAAAATCAAGTACAATTTAAAAAATCGCGAGAATCAATTATGATTTGGAAAACTTTGTGTTTGTAATATTAAAATACAATTTCTTTTTAGTGATAATCTGTGAGTTAACATTATTTTATTCATTTTAGCTAACTTCGAATTAAACCGTAAATTACGTCCTAAACTACGAATATGCAATCAACCCAAAATCCACCCAAATCACATCCACCAGAAAAGAAAAGAAAATAACTACGCTACTCAAATACATGGGCACAGCTACTGGTCCTAGGATGGGCTTATGCCCGATACATTTTTCTTTTTACATTAAATAAGAAAATGACAGAATTAAATAATTAAAATGCGGGAAATTAGAAGACTATAATAATTAGCCTAAAAAAAATAATTAAAATAAAGGAAACTAGGAGTCTCAGACTCGGTCCATTTTCTCAAATTCGGTTTATGCCTCAACGTCCGGTCGGACCGGTGCGTTTGCATTTCGCCGGGGCCCACAGACCGGTACGGTCGTCGCCCAGAAATCGGTTTTATAAATCGTTTTCGAAAGCCGGTTTGAAGTCAAATAAAATATAATTTTCGTAAAAATTTGGGCAGCACTTCCTCTATTCCGGGATGAACCCAAAACTGGGAAAGTGCGCCGAAAAAAACCTGCAATTAATTTCCAACCCGAATAATCCACCAAAAATAACCACCAAAATTCCAACACCACAACCATAATTTCCAACCCACAGAATAGTTCCCGAAAAGTCCGGGAAAAATCTATCCAAACCATGCCAACCCAGCAAGTAAAACACAGGTAATTAAAATAACGCGGCTAATCGAAAAGTAAAGCACAGCTATCCGGATTCCCAGGAGGGAAGGGGGACCAATTTCATCATCGACTCTACGGGGAGGGACGAACTACTCTGATTATCAGAAGTTACCTATTTCCGTTGGCGGGGAGCCGCGGGAAAAACTCGGGAAAGAATCCGAACAAAGTCGGCAGCAGGTAGAAGTCCAATCCCGCGGGAAAAATCCACGGGGACAGCAAGAAATCCTCAGAACAGCGCTGGACAGCAGGTTCGGCCGCGGGATTGCTGACAGCGGCGGGAGTTTGCTGCTGGCAGCGGGCGGATGGCCTAGATCTGGCCAGACAGGGGGCTCCGGACACGTGGGGTGCGCGGAACAGCGGCGGAGGGTCGCCGCAGCGCTGGTCAGCGGCTCGCGGAGACGGGATCGGCCGCGGATTGGCCGGACGGAGTCGCCGAAGGCCGGGGCAGCGGGGAAATGGCGGGCGGAGTTCGGCGCCGGAGAGGGGGGCGGGCAGAGGGCGGTCGGCCGCGGGAAGACGGCGGCGCGGGAGGCGCTGGAGGGGCTCGACGGCCTGGGTGGTCGGCGCGGCTGTGCGGGCAGCGGCCGCAGGCAGAGCCGAGAGGGGCGCGCTGGGGATCCAGCGGGGGGGTCGGCTGCGGGGCGACCGGATCTGGGCGCGGCGGGAAGGGGGTCCCGCGGAGCTTGGAGAAAGGGAAAAAGAAATTTGTGAGGAGATGGAGATGGAGATGGTTGGAGTTTATATAGGGAGGAGGAGAGGAAGTTACGGGAGGGGAAGAGGAAAAAGCCAGTGGAGTTACGGAAGGGGAAGAAGCTCGGCGGGTCGGGAGGTGAAGAGAGCGGTTTCCAGACCGAAAGTAAGAGAGGAGAGAGAGAGTTATCTTTAGTGAAAAAAATCTTAATGTATATAAAGCTTAACCTTTCCTTTAAATATATAAAAAATCACTAAATTTTTCTTTTCTTATAACCATTAAGAAGAAGTCAACTTCCTTTATTAGAAAATCTATTTTCTTTTATAAACATTAAGAACAAGCTTCATAAACAAGTAAATCAATTTTTTTCTAAATAAAATTAATTTCTTTTATAAATAGAAAGAAATACTTGTTTTATTATATAATATTCTTTTAAAAAATTCATAACAATTTTGTTTTTAATTTATAAAATTAATCCAAAATTAAATTCGAGCTCGGGAACGGGTAAAAATCCAGTTTGATTAATTTTAAGGAAAAACAATTATTAATAAATAATAAATACTAAATTGACTTGTAATAATAATAAAATCACATTTAACAACATATTAAAATATTATCGAAAAATAACGGATTTCACAACCTTCCCTCCTTAGAAAATTTCGTCCTCGAAATTAAAGGCAGGGTAGGAGAAACAAACAATTACGGGTACTACGACCGTAACTCAGGTCCAACAATAAGAATTTCCAAGGCAGTCATGGATGAGACGGTTTAGGGACAAGTTTCATTTATGGTGACATCCATGTAGAAAGAATACAAAAGCGAACCAAAGTACACGAGGTTGATCAGACCATCATGCACCGGTCCTGATTAGACAATATATTAGTGGGTGCACCCAATAAAATACCGTCATGATCAAGCTTGACAAAAAGATAGCTTGCAAAACTAGGCTAATTTAGCAGCATTGGTCAAATTTAGAACGGGAAAAAGAAAAGATAAGGAATAGGAGTTTAAGTGATGGTTCAAATTCTGATTTCTTCTCATCTCTGACTAGACTTGCAACTGGTTTCTCTGGCACTGAAAGGTTGAGTCCAAACTTGAGCTCTGAATTATCCAAAATGTGACTCGGATCCGAAATGTAGCATCTGAGCTGTGACGTAGAAGACGTTGCGCACTCTCAAGATTAGCTGGTAGAGCTAACTGGTACGATATTTCCAACGCGTCTAAAACTTCAAATGGCCTGATGTTACTGGCCTCAATTTCCAGCTCCGTCAAAACTGATTGTTCCTCTGGTAGGAGAAACTTCACCAAATGCAATTTGGTCTTCCCAAGACCTACCAAATTCCAAGACGCAAAATCCCAATACATCTTCAAGCATCTGGATTGACCTCTCTGCTTGCTCGTCCACGGTACTCCATGAATCCGGTAGATGTGCTTCTCGTGCAATGCTGCCAACTTCTTAGTGGATAAACCAACTTTGAAAGTGTGCTGACTTAGTCAGTCGGTTTATTAAAATCCAATTGGTGCCCTTCCCTCCTTGGGAACAAGGCAATCCTTACTCAAAGTTCATTGTTATATGCTTCTACTTCCACTCCGAATTGTCCAGCGGCTACAACAAACTCGTTGTTCTCTTGCTAAATTCCTCATGTTGACAAATTCACATCTAATCCTATACCGGGAATTGTCCTTTATTCCATAACACCAATCAATGGAGGCATATTCCGATACATCTTATTATCTCCTGAATTTATGGAATACTGCGACTGGTGCATTTCTTCCATCAACTCGTTCCTCCGTTTGTCAGCCGACACGCAAAGTCTCGCACCATCCTTCAGAGTTCCGATGCTGATCAATTCAAAAACCCTCAGGTGTTCCTGCCAACACTTGATCTCTAAGCCTGCAAAGTGCCTTATTTTGAAACTACGTTCTCTTGATTTTTATCCCTCCGCCTCGAACTTCATCAATACTGAATCATCATCCAGCTCCGTCCTTCTATCTCCAGGTAGTATAACCTCCAGTCCAAACTTCTCGATGTCTTCTAGCAGGTGCTAGTCCTTGGTTAAGAACTTCGCCATCAGTATCGACCACGTGCATCAACAACCACATTAGCCTTACCTGAATGGTACTGCAGGTTGATGTCATAATCCTTCCTCTGCTTCAGCCATCTTCTTAGTCTAACATTTAGCTCTTTCTGAGTGAAGACATATTTCAGACTCCTGTAGTCCGTATATATTTCACTCCCTTTCCATAAAAATTCATGCTTCAAAGCTTCAAAGCTTCAAAGTAAAGATAATTGCAGCAATTCAAATTAGGCGTGGATGATTCCTCTCATGAGTCTGTAGTTGCCTACACGTGTAAGCAATTACTTTCCCATATTATTGAAGAACGCAACCCAGTCCTTTTCCAGAGGAATTACTGTAAATTGAGAACCCACCGGTTCCTGCGGGTAGCGCAAGGATTGGTGTAGTGGTAAGTCTCTTCTTCAGCTCCTCAATGCCGACTGGCAAACTTTTCGTTCAGATGAACTCTTCATTCTTCCAAGTGAGCTTCGTCATTGGTTCGGCAATCTTGACGAAATCCTTCACGAACTTCTGATAGTAGCCGGCCAAGTTCAAGAATCTTCCGAATTGAACTTGGGGTACATCACTCTTCGACAACAGCTATCTTCCATCGAAATTTCTTCTCTTGACAACATGGCCAAAAATCCACCTTGTCAAAAATCCACGTTCAGATAGCTTACCATAAAACTTCTTTTTCTTCAAAGTTTCCAGAACTTTCATCAGATGTTCTTCATGCTCTTCTTCAGTCTTCGAATATATCAGAAGGTTATCTATGGGGAAGATAAACTGATTCAAATACTCATGAAAATCTCTGTTCATGAGATTCATGAACACAGCAGAAGCATTTGTCAGTCTAACGTCCTGACCACAGAAAACTATCCTTACTTGGTATTTGAACGCCGCCTTTGGAAATGTCCTCTTTCCTGACTTTGGTTTGATGGTAGTCAAATCTTAAGTCAAACTTCGAAACACCCTAACTTTACACAAACAGATCAAACAGATCCTCGATCCGGGCAGAGGGTACTTGTTCTTTAGTGTCTGATAATTTGATGCACATCCATTGTTCCATCCTTCTGGGGCATATACAAGATAGATGCTCCTAAGGTAAAGTTCCACTCTGAATAAATCCTAAAGCCTTCAGTTCATCGATCTGGTCCTTCATCTTCTATGATCTTCGAGTCTGAATCATGCCTTATTGTAAGGGGCAGGGTCTGCTGGATAGGAAGAGGGTCCTTAGATTGTGGCCTAACAGGTGTTGCTGGCCTATGAGCTCTGGCTTGATAAACAGATAAGGGCAGTCCTTTACCCGATGTTTAGCAGATCCACATGCCAAACATTGTCCCAATCTTTTACGGCAACTAACGGTCTGATGACCAGGCCTCTTGCAGTAGTTACAAGCCCATAGTTTCTTACGACAAAGCTGCCGGAAGTAGAGTATTTGATGGGACCCAAATATCTTCAGGGGTATCCTTCCTAAGGCAAAAGTTCTGCTCTAACTTGGTTGGGGATAACTAAGGCTACATCATGACGTTCTTCATGTCTTCTCTCGTGGTATTCATCTGTTCCTGCTGGGCTTCATCTTGAGCTTTCTGGAACTCCAGGATTTCTTGAAATAGGACAACCATTTGGAAGATGATTGCTGGTACTGGTGGAGCAACAAAAATGGATACTCCACCAAGGAAATGCAACTCAGTTGAGATGAGGTAGGAATCGCCAGTGTAGTGAAATCTTCACTGGATGCATTATGCGGACGGTCAAACAGCCGCGAGGGGAAGGACCCTGGGCTTGGTTGAGGGGATGGGGTATAATCCGGAGATAACACCTCATCGCCAACAGGATTTGGTCTTGTCAATGGTCATTCTCTGGAAGGTTTAGGATGCAAACATAAGCAAGGTATCCTACCAGTCTATAATCAAACAAAAATATTTATTTATAATATATTTCGGTCCTATGTTGTGACAAATTGATGTTCTAGTGTTCTAATTGTTTCTAAATATGTTTTCCTAAGTTGTTGTTCAGACCTGCATGGGCCACCACTGAAAACATGTCACGACCCGATCCCAACTATTTGGGTCTAGTCGGATCATGCCCAGCCTGCACCGTTGTTGAGACGGCGGCAGTAAGCTGTTCAGTAGCAGGTAACCATACAACAATACTATATTTGTCACAACTCAACATTCGAAAATTTAAAACTTTATTAAACTTTTACATGAAATAAAAGATACAACTTAAACCATTTTTTTTTATACATCATGAATAAAAGAAAACCCTAGGCAAACAGCTCAGCAATCTCGAATTCCTCGTCTTGGGATCGCGTAACAAAGCCTCATCATTGATACCTAAAATGTTGGGTCTCCAGTCAGGAGGGGAGCAAGAACGAAATATGCATCTCATATCTTAAATAGTAATTGGAAAGTGCAGGATAAACAGTTTGAAATAATGATTTTCAGCAGTTTAAAACAGTTCAGTGTGTTTGAATATGCAAACGTCTATGACCGGCTTGGGTTGATCAGTAGTATCCTAGCGATACGATATGGCTTATCCCCGTGTGTGAGAGGGGTAAGCTAACACAGTCAGTTCAGTAGGGGCTTTGGTCATAAACGTTTACATTATTCCCCCAGTCCCAGATTCAGTAACAGTAACAGTCGGTAGAGTTCCGTGCCAGCAGTGTGGTTTAACATGCATCTTAACTTTACTAAATAAAATACAGGAATACACAAATCGTAACTTGTCTTGTATTAGATTGACTGGAAGAACAGTTCGGTACCGAGGAGGACGTCAGGTCCGACTTCGAGTTCCTACAGTTGAGAACTCGATTTAGAATCCTGAAAACCAGACTAAGTGTGCTAGTTGCAATCTCTAGTAGTCATGTCCTAGTCAAGTTTTAAGTTGTTTTAATCTACAGCTAACGGTTACGTCGCAACTACGTGCGTTGATTAAGTCGGTTAATTGGTTTATTTGGAAAATCCCGAAAATCAAGTACAATTTTAAAAAAATTGCGAGAATCAATTATGATTTGGAAAACTTTGTGTTTGTAATATTAAAATACAATTTCTTTTTAGTGATAATCTGTGAGTTAACATTATTTTATTCATTTTAGCTAACTTCGAATTAAACCGTAAATTACGTCCTAAACTACGAATATGCAATCAACCCAAAATCCACCCAAATCACATCCACCAGAAAAGAAAAGAAAATAACTACGCTACTCAAATACATGGGCACAGCTACTGGTCCTAGGATGGGCTTATGCCCGATACATTTTTCTTTTTACATTAAATAAGAAAATGACAGAATTAAATAATTAAAATGCGGGAAATTAGAAGACTATAATAATTAGCCTAAAAATAAAATAATTAAAATAAAGGAAACTAGGAGTCTCAGACTCGGTCCATTTTCTCAAATTCGGTTTATGCCTCAACGTCCGGTCGGACCGGTGCGTTTGCATTTCGCCGGGGCCCACAGACCGGTACGGTCGTCGCCCAGAAATCGGTTTTATAAATCGTTTTCGAAAGCCGGTTTGAAGTCAAATAAAATATAATTTTCGTAAAAATTTGGGCAGCACTTCCTCTATTCCGGGATGAACCCAAAACTGGGAAAGTGCGCCGAAAAAAACCTGCAATTAATTTCCAACCCGAATAATCCACCAAAAATAACCACCAAAATTCCAACACCACAACCATAATTTCCAACCCACAGAATAGTTCCCGAAAAGTCCGGGAAAAATCTATCCAAACCATGCCAACCCAGCAAGTAAAACACAGGTAATTAAAATAACGCGGCTAATCGAAAAGTAAAGCACAGCTATCCGGATTCCCAGGAGGGAACCGGGGGGACCAATTTCATCATCGACTCTACGGGGAGGGACGAACTACTCTGATTATCAGAAGTTACCTATTTCCGTTGGCGGGGAGCCGCGGGAAAAACTCGGGAAAGAATCCGAACAAAGTCGGCAGCAGGTAGAAGTCCAATCCCGCGGGAAAAATCCACGGGGACAGCAAGAAATCCTCAGAACAGCGCTGGACAGCAGGTTCGGCCGCGGGATTGCTGACAGCGGCGGGGAGTTTGCTGCTGGCAGCGGGCGGATGGCCTAGATCTGGCCAGACAGGGGGCTCCGGACACGTGGGGTGCGCGGAACAGCGGCGGAGGGTCGCCGCAGCGCTGGTCAGCGGCTCGCGGAGACGGGATCGGCCGCGGATTGGCCGGACGGAGTCGCCGAAGGCCGGGGCAGCGGGGGAAATGGCGGGCGGAGTTCGGCGCCGGAGAGGGGGCGCAGGCAGAGGGCGGTCGGCCGGCGGGAAGACGGCGGCGCGGGAGGCGCTGGAGGGGCTCGACGGCCTCGGGTGGTCGGCGCGGCTGTGCGGGACGGCAGCGGCCGGCAGAGCCGAGAGGGGCGCGCTGGGGATCCAGCGGGGGCCGGGTCGGCTGCGGGGCGACCGGATCTGGGCGCGGCGGGAAGGGGGTCCCGCGGAGCTTGGAGAAAGGGAAAAAAGAAATTTGTGAGGAGATGGAGATGGAGATGGATTGGAGTTTATATAGGGAGGAGGAGAGGAAGTTACGGGAGGGGAAGAGGAAAAAGCCAGTGGAGTTACGGAAGGGGAAGAAGCTCGGCGGGTCGGGAGGTGAAGAGAGCGGTTTCCAGACCGAAAGTAAGAGAGGGAGAGAGAGAGTTATCTTTAGTGAAAAAAAATCTTAATGTAATATAAAGCTTAACCTTTCCTTATAAATATATAAAAAATCACTAAATTTTTCTTTTCTTATAACCATTAAGAAGAAGTCAACTTCCTTTATTAAGAAAATCTATTTTCTTTTATAAACATTAAGAACAAGCTTCATAAACAAGTAAATCAATTTTTTTCTAAATAAAATTAATTTCTTTTATAAATAGAAAGAAATACTTGTTTTATTATATATATATTCTTTTAAAAAATTCATAACAATTTTGTTTTTAATTTATAAAATTAATCCAAAATTAAATTCGAGCTCGGGAACGGGTAAAAATCCAGTTTGATTAATTTTAAGGAAAAACAATTATTAATAAATAATAAATACTAAATTGACTTGTAATAATAATAAAATCACATTTAACAACATATTAAAATATTATCGAAAAATAACGGATTTCACATAGTCACAGGCCCTGCAGCTATCCAGGTTATCCAGGCAATCATTATAGTGACAATCTGGAGAGTACAATGCATTAGAGTGACAATAGAGTTCAATTATTTAAAGTGACAATCAAGAGTGCCCCACATAACAGTGGGCTGGAAATGTGCCCTACTCGTCGGCAGGCTACAAGTCCAAACATTTGCGGCCGGGATAACAGGATCGCCTGTAACTGGGGAACATCTCTTCATGTCTAATGAATTATACTAGTCATTAACCTTAGTCCATTTCAGTATGTACTCCTGACCGTGGTACTCAGGAGTCCCCTCCTAGACATGATGCAAGACAGGACTGGATTATTTGTACAAGCACAATCGTCCACGGTGTCCAAGTAATTATACAGGTCATGTCATGTCAGGTAGTCGTCGCAACAGCTATTCGAGATAATCATGTCAGGTTATCATGCCAAGTGTACTAGTCAGGAGTGCGCCACGACGGGCCACTATTAGGTCATGTCAGGTTATTATATCAGGAGTGCACCACTACGGGTCACTGTCAGGTCGTGCTCAATTATCAATTCCAAGCATATCAAATAAATTCATGATTTTCAAGTTCAGGACAAAATGCGTAAGGATATAAAATGGACGTTAAATATCTAATAAAATATCAATATACAGGGCTATAGGAGAGCCATGCGGCTAAGGCACATGCGGCCAGGAAAGGGTAGACTCATGCGGCCCCAATTAGGAGAGCGCATGCGGCCAGGGTCACTGGATCCCATGCGGCTAAGACAAGGGGGCGCATGCGGTCAGAAAGATAGGAAACTCATACGGCTGGGGGAATAGGTCTTATGCGGCTAGCTGGCCAATCAGGTACATGCGGCCGGGGGGGGAGTGTGGTTCCATGCGGCTTGAGAAGAAGCAACCATGCGGCTGCGGGGGAAGGGAACCATATGCGGCTCAGAAGGGAAGAGTACTCATGCGGCTGCGGGGGAGCAATGCCTATGCGGCTGGGAGCAAGTGTGCATATGCGGCTCGCGAGTGTTGAGTTCATGCGGCTCAGGGTGAAGTCCTCATGCGGCTGGGTCAAGCAAGTCTCATGCGTCAGCGGGAATGGCGCATGCGGCTGCAGAGTTCAGAACTTATGCGGCTGGAAATTGAGTGGGTTATGCGGCTAAGTGAGTCCGACTCTCATGCGGCTCAAGTACTTCCAGCCATGCGGCTGAAGAGAACACTTGCCGCATGAATATTCATGCGGTCAAGTCAAGCACTGTTCATCTTCTCCAAAATTTCAGAGAAGAAGTACACCATGAGAGCCAAGTCCTCAAGCTCCATAACTCCATCATCCGGAGCCTAAATCCGAACTTCCTTAGGTCAAATGGGGTAAAACGAGATTCTCTACAACATGGAACCAACAAAACATAGAAATAACAAGATTAAGTAGATCAAAACCCAAAAAATCCGAAAATGAAATAAACTTAGATCTACAAGAATCTAGCCATGGAAAGTGAAAATGCCAAGTACTAAGTGCTTTAGAATGTAGTAAGGAAGAGAATGAAGTAATAAAATTGGAGTTCCTCCATGAAGCAAGTTGCACTTGCCTAGACCTCTCTCTTCTCTCTCTGGTAGGTAAGAAAGTAAATGAGGAAGAACAAGATGAGTAATGAAGAGAGAGAGAGAAAGAAGAAATGGCAATAAATATCAAAGGTGGTGGTAGGTAGGGGGTTCACCCCTTGGTTCATGATGAACCAAGAGCAATCCCAAACCGAACAAGCCAACCCAACCAAGAATAAACCAAGCCCAGGGAGAAAATTAAGCAAGAAAATCATGCAATACAAGAATAAATATGTACACGCATTCCAAGAATACGAAATACGAACACAGGCATTACACCCCCCCCCCCCCCCCCCATCGCGCCAAGTAGGGTGGCGGCCCCCCCACACCGCCATCCTACTTGGCGGTCCCCCTCCCTCTCCAGCCGCCACGTCACCACCACCGCCATGTAGGTTGGCACGATGTTCCGTTTTCTGAAATTTTGCGAAACTTCTCCCCTCTTCTACAAATACTATTAAATTAATCCTGTAGGATAAAATTTTTTGTTCATTTTTTCCCTCCAGTGCTGCTCATTTCGCTTCTCCATGAAAAATTTCTCCTTTATTTTTTATTTTTTAACAATAGAAAAATACCCCAGTGCACTCTATTCATTATCTATTTTAAAGCATTCAAACATAGTCTCAGAGTATCTACACAAATAAATCCACTAGTGCACAATACATTCAAATAAATTCATACACAACATTATAGTTTGTTAAAAGATGTGTATTGTGGATTAATAAATGTTCATTTGTTGAACCTATTGTGGAAAAATTATTTGTAGGTCATTTTTTGTATTAAAAAATCATTCCAACATTTTATTTATTTTCTAATAGTATAAAGTAGTTAGTTGTTAATGTTATTAATGCTAAATAAATGGAAAACTAATTTTCAGTCAAAACATAAACGATATAACGGATGTTTTAGTTATTGTGTTTATAAGTTTGTAAACTTTATTTTTAAGCTCAAATTTACAAAATTTTGATATATTCTAAAAAAGTTTCTAATAAATTAGGTAGGTTTTCTATAATTCAGGAAAAAGCGAGAAAGAAATTGATAAGTTCCCTGTTTAACATGAGATTTGGTTGAATTTTGATTTCTCCTATCTAAAAGAAAAATAAACCCAAACCTTGGGCGCCCGGTCCAAAACTCCGGCTCCAAGAAGGTTTTAGAAACCCAGCTTGACTATTTCACAAAACCAGAGGCAATCACATTGCTTATTCTCACCAAACAAGCAGCCCTCCGCATCTCAAGTCATTGTTCCGATGGAACACTATAATCCAGACATTAGACCCAAACATAATGAATAGAAGTTTGACACGTTTCTGTAATTTTTAAATTTTGAAATCATCCCACGGCTGTTTTTTACCGGTTCCGTAGGTCCATTTCATCACGACAATTATGCAAAAGACTTTACTCTTTTCATATTTTACAAATGATCAGTCCCTTAATACAAATATTTCATTTTGCATCGTAAAGTTGCAATATTATTTAAAGTAGCATCTTTGTGAAAATAATAAGGACGAAAAGGTACTCTTGTTTGAATATTGCAGCCTTGGGCATCACGAAAATGGTCAAATTGGAAGGATCCGCTAAACTCGAGTACTCGACCAGTACTTGATATTTCGGGCCTAAAAATTGGACTCCTTGTGCAAAATGTTAAATAAATCTGGGACTTCGGTACAAATATTTCGACTTAGATGATCAAGGATTTCCTGCTTATATAGCGACCCAAACCCTTCAATTTTTTCCGCCACTGCTACTCATTTCTCTTCTCCAGCAGCTTCTCCACTCTTTCTAGGTCGCCATGGGTATGTTCCATCAATAATTTCTTTCTATATTCTACTATTTTTTTCTCTCATTTTACAGATCACTTAATTTTTAGATCAATATAGCTGCAATCGTTCTCTCTCCTTTGAATTTTACTAGTTTTTCTCCTGATATTTTATTGATCGCTATAGTTTCAAATATAAATCCATTCCCTTGATTTACTATTTTCTGTTTTCAGCATCCTCTGGCAAGAAGATCAAGATCGGAATCAACGGTGAATTTATTTTCTTTCTTCATGATTTATTTATTTTCTATTTGAATTTCTGATGTATGTGATGTTTTTTATATATTTATTCTTAGGGTTTGGAAGGATCGGGCGTCTGGTCGCCAGAGTCGCGCTCCAGAGCAGCGATGTCGAGTTGGTTGCCATCAACGATCCCTTCATTACCACCGACTACATGGTGAGACTCGAGACCCGACGAATATATATATATATATATATATATATATATATATATATATATATATATAGTGTAGATATGATTGGTTATCTTGGTGTTGGAAAATAAATAGCTGATATATGATTGTTAAGTGGATTAATATTCATTAGATGGAAGTGTTACTCTTTTCATTAAATAATTAATTTGATGAAAATATAACTATGTTTATTATAACTATTTTTGATGATTGATTGATTTAGACTGTAGAGGTGTTGAAGGCCAAGAACTCATTTGTTTGATGTTACTGTGGGTCAGTTTAGCTTCTGCTTGACTGATTTTGAAATAAGTTCCTATGATGTGTAGAAATTTGCCTCGATATAATTTAGATGTGTTCAGTGAGAAACAGTTTTTTTTTAAGAAAAAGTGTCATCCTCTCTCTCTTTTGGATGGAGGAAACTGCGACTTAGTATGAAATCAATTATAAATGTTGAATTTTCATTTAGTTGAGACAGTTACTGTTTCATCAAATTAAGATGTTGGATCCAAAACAAATTATATTCTTTGATGCTAAATCGATGATTAATGGTTAAGATTATAGTTGCTCTTTTACGATTGAAAGAGAGGTTTAATGATAATGTTTGAGCTTATATCTGTAACTTAGGTATTTAGGTGTAACAGTAAACAATGTTGATCAAAATCTGACTGGTTGATTTTGAGACAAATTAGAAAAATTAATTATATTTTGGCTAGAAATTTACCTGGAACCTGCTAATTTAATATGATCAAATCCTTCAACGCGATTCTGATGCTTTAAGCTGCATGAGTAAATTTCTCACTGAATAAGGTTCATATTGTCAATAAGAAACCCTCGGAAGCTCAGAATGATCTCGTTCATAATGATCTCATTGTGTGTCTTTTGAGTTAGTTTGATTGATGCTAATTTTTTTTGGTTTGGGAATTGTTTGCAGACCTATATGTTTAAGTATGACAGTGTCCACGGCCAATGGAAGCACCATGAAATTAAGGTGAAGGACTCCAAGACCCTTCTCTTTGGTGAGAAGGGAGTTGCTGTCTTCGGTTGTAGGTATGATGAATTATTTGCCTTTCTATTGGCATTCGGTAGAGGTTTTTGCTGTATAAAGTGGAACTAACTATTTTTTTTTCTTGTTTTGATATTAAGGAACCCTGAGGAGATCCCCTGGGGTGAGACTGGTGCTGAGTATGTTGTGGAGTCAACTGGTGTCTTCACTGACAAGGACAAGGCTGCTGCTCACTTGAAGGTAACTTGTTTACTAACCGTGTATGGTGTTGGATTAATAATGGCACATTATCTAGAATAGCTAGGAATTCTTCTTTCAGATTTTTTAGTCATTTATGTTTGAATCGTGGCTGGTCATTTAGATTTGTTGTCATTTATATTTATGGTGTTGTCATTTCATTAATGTCATATTATGTAGAATAGCTAGGCATTCTTCTTTCAAGATTGAGTACATCATGGATTTCTTTCAAGATTGAGTACATCATAGATGGAGCCTATGATACCTCCTTACCTCATCGCTGCTCCTTTTCTCCTGCTTTAGTATATTCAATTCTTTTTTCTTACTATATCTCTGGTACGATGATCTCTTTGTTTTTCTTTTTTGAAGTTATTATTTGAAATTATATTATATCTTAGTTATAATATTGTAGTGAACAATTTACTGTTTGTAGTACTCTGCTAAGTTGGAATCATTGTGGATCCTAGAAAATGCTTATTTGTAAACATTATACCTGGTCAATATTGCATGTATCAATGTGGAGAAATACTGAATCATTCAAAACAGAGTTTTGTTTTAATTTAGGTCTTGCTTCCTTTTTATGTAAAATTTAGGTCTTGCTTCTTTTTTATAATAAGTTCTTCTTAATGGTGTTTCTATGGATAACTTTTGTACTTGTTCTTGATAGCTGGTTTTCCTTGTTCAACTGTTTTAAAGCTGAAAAAAATGTGAGATGTTTTTCATTGTTTTTTGTGGCAATAGGGTGGTGCGAAGAAGGTCGTCATATCTGCTCCTAGCAAAGATGCTCCTATGTTCGTGGTTGGTGTCAACGAGCAGACATACAAGTCTGATATTGATATTGTTTCTAATGCTAGCTGCACCACCAACTGCTTAGCTCCCCTTGCAAAGGTATCCTCTTCGTTTCATACTCATTGCCTTGGTTTTGCTGTATCTTGTGCGACTTATTTAGAATTCCTGTATATTATGACAGGTTATCAATGATAGATTTGGCATTGTTGAGGGTTTGATGACCACAGTGCATTCTATCACAGGTAATGTTTTACAGTATTGTCTAAGCTCACCTGTTTTCTGAGAAATGATAAATAGTTATTCAATCTTGTTTTCCTCGTCTCAGCAACCCAAAAGACTGTTGATGGTCCATCTGCTAAGGACTGGAGAGGTGGAAGAGCCGCCAGTTTTAACATCATTCCTAGCAGCACTGGAGCTGCGAAGGTAACAAACCCTTGCATTTGTTTGTTATAGCCGTCTATTCCTCTTATGCTTGCTTGTCTGGTATTGTTATTGTCCTTACCAGCTTGAAAATTGAATTCTGAATATATGTAGAATTCAATTGTAGTAACTTTACGGACAGTATGAGTCTAGATGTCCTAGACTTCTAATGCCTGGACGCCTGGTCAGTTTAAGTAGTTGCATTTGCTACCATTCAACCCTACTGAAATTAAGGGTTACTTTGGTTCCCATTTGTAACGGCAAATGATGACCAATGCCCCTAAGCTAAGTATTTTGCAATTACCATTTTTGCTGTTTTGTTTGGCAAAAATGGAAAAGATGGGGAATCAAATGAGGTCCCATTGTTTTTGCCAAAATGCCACTGGGAATGGCAAATGCTCCATACGAGAAATGGGAGCCAAACTAGCTCAAGGACTTTATGATGCTTTGTGAAAGGAAATAGGCAACACATGTTCAGTTCCTAGAAAATTTGGTAATTAGCAAAATTTCACATGCCTTTGTTTTTTTATTCTGTTTTGTATGTAGTATTATCTGCATATATATATATATATATATATATATATATATATATATATATATATATACACACACAATATATATACACACACAATGATTAGGATTAGCGAGTTGGCATCAAGGTTTTAACAAGCTTCTTATTTGATTATCCATGTATTGATATTTGTTTCTGTGGCTGTGGTATATATCTCTGCCTTTAAATTTGTTTCCTAGCTTTTTTTATGTAAGTTGTAATATTATTCTTTGTGAGGTATCAAGCAGTAGTACGTCCCTTGACCACTCGGATCAGGCAATTTGCCCTTCATTTATTACTGTGGTACACAGGTATACCATAGGAGTGTAATATTATTCTTTGTGAGGTATCAAGCAGTAGTACGTCCCTTGACCACTCGGATCAGGCAATTTGCCCTTCATTTATTACTGTGGTACACAGGTATACCATAGGAGTGTTCACAGTCAAAAATAACCTTCAGTTCTTGTCTAAATAAGATTTCGTTTCTTGCACAAGTATCTTATAAGGTCCTTGCACTTATTTGTTTCTTTTTATATTAAGTAGATTGTGCAATTTCTCTTTTAAACATTCCAATACCTATTGAAATTTCTTGTTGGGAGTAGGCCCCTTTTTTTTACATAGGGCTGGCTTGATTCCAACTTGACACGGGGGGTGTGCCGTTTTTGTTGGCAAACATAATCTTGTTTGGTTCACCCAACATTTTCCATACAAAAGTGGCAATCACTCTGGAGTGTATCAGTTAGCATTTGCCTTTTGAAATGGAGCATCTGCTTTTACAAATGGGAACCAAACTGACCCATGACAGTGATCAAGTGTTTGGCCTTCTGCTTATATGATGTTTCGTATTTTAGATAATTGCATTCACATGTTTTATTATTCAATCAGCTTACATAAACCAACTTGTCCTATTTTCTAACCAGGCTGTGGGCAAAGTTCTCCCTGCTTTGAACGGCAAGTTGACTGGTATGTCATTCCGAGTCCCTACTGTCGATGTCTCCGTTGTTGATCTTACTGTCAGGCTCGAGAAGCCAGCCACTTATGACGAGATCAAGGCTGCTATCAAGTGAGTCAAATAGCAAAGTGCATCAACACTACTGCATTGTTTTGCCAGTTTCAAGCTTGTTGTCAATGCTTCTTTTTGTTCATGTTCTGTAGGGAGGAATCAGAGGGCAAGCTTAAGGGAATCTTGGGCTATGCGGAAGAAGATCTGGTGTCCACTGATTTCATTGGTGACAGCAGGTATCGACATTATCGACATTTAGCTGAAAGGAGACTACTTTAGTTATGTTATTAGAAGTGTCATCATTCATGCTTTTTCCAATTGTCTTGTAAAAAAAACAGGTCCAGCATCTTTGATGCCAAAGCTGGGATTGCCTTGAGCGACAAGTTTGTTAAGCTCGTGGCGTGGTATGACAACGAGTGGGGCTACAGGTAATTTGCACCTAGGATTGAACTTTTGACATGTTCTGTAATTGTTATGCTTTATGGTATGATGTGGATCTTTGCTAAATTCGATTCTTTGCAGCTCACGTGTCATCGATCTCATCCGCCACATGGCTAGCGTCTAAAGTGCTTGCTTTGGGAACAAACTAATGGTAGTATTATCGTGCCATTATATGGCTTAGTGAGTGTATTGATGTGTCTAAAATAAATGACTCGTGAAGAGATCACCTTTACATTTTTGTGTAATTGGGTCGTACAGTGCCCCCACATTTTCAAGATAGTTTTGTTTAATTGGCATTGTGTTTTTCCTTTCCAACTGCGTGCGTTTGTTCGATGATCTAAAGTTTGGATGGGTTTTGGTTGTGTTTGTTTAATGAAGTTGTGGGTCTTCTATGTATACCTTTGCATAGCTTAAGGTGTAGTGGTTCATACAGGTCGCAATATGCTGCACTTTTAGGTACTTAAGATATTGTATTCTGCACTAAGCATCCTGTGCGGTTATCTCGAGGGCAAGTGCTGGGTTTTGGTACAGTTTATTCTTTTTGCTGTTTATTTTCTTGAAAGTAACCAAAGATGTGTTTGGTAACTTTTGGATGGAAGGCTGATTTCAGAAGTTTCATGTTTCTTAGAAACCAGCAAGGCCATTCCTGACTGGTAAATTGTCAGAGTCGGTGACGGCTTGAAATCTTGAATAGTAAAGAAAGTGCTTCAAATGTGTGTTCGAGAGGCTTATGTACTCAAATCAGTAATGCCATGTGGAATAATTCCATTAGGATGGCTTCATATAAGAGAATTTGATCTTATAAACATAAAAAAAAAGGCTTAATTAAGGAAAATGCTAAGTTTAGTACCAAATGCCTAAGTATAGCATTACTCTAATTTTAACTCCTTCAACTATTGAATTTTTAATTTGATATTTTAAACTTTGATATATATAAAACTTGATATCCTAAAAAAAGACGAAAATATCTTTGCCCGTCCCCCCCCCTCTCTCTCTCTCTCTCTCTCTCTCTCTCTCTCTCTCTCTCTCTGGGTTACACCGCCGCCCTATCTCCTGCCGGTTGGTGCAGTTGAAAATAATTGTGTGTTTGGGGGGGGGGGGGGGGATGGGTAATTGTCATTTTTAAAAATTTTGTATATCAGTTGAAAATATTCAATAGTTGATGGTATCAAGTTGTCCGTCGAGTAAAAAAGTTACAGTATCAAGTTAAAAACAAAAAGTGAAATAGTCGAGACGAAGTTCAAATTGCGTAAATCTCTTCTTTTCTATTCTCTCTCAAAAAACCTTCTATTTCTTTCGTTCTTTCTTTTGCTCCGAAGACGAGCACACAAAAAATGATAAAGTAATCTTATTTTAAGAATATATCTCCTCCCGTTGTATACGCGCGCGCGCGCGCGAGAGAGAGAGAGAGAGAGAGAGAGAGAGAGAGAGAGAGAGAGATTCTCGAGTGGTTGAACACTTCAAGACAATCTAGGAGTCTGGTTTAACAACTAGATACTATTATCTTTACAAAAAGATAAGTATCTATACTGGTTGGCACAATCATCCAATAACGAATTGCAGCACTTCCCTTTGAGTATGCACAACTCAATACTTAATCAGTATGGTTTAACAACTAGATACCAAGATTAAAAAGAGAAAAATATATCTATTATTGGTTGGTACAATCATGCAACACTCCCCCTTGAGTATGCACAACTCAATTATCATTATGTATCGAACTTCAGGAATGATCAACATCAATCTTCAAGGATGATTAGCATAATTCACATTAATCTGATACATGAAGACTAGTTGGTCATCCCTGAACACAATTGTTGATCATTCTTGAAGACTTCACCAAAATCTTGATTCAGAAAATCCAGTGGAAAAAAACCATGATGGAAGAAAAGAAAGTGAATCGATATCGATGCGTCTTCAGGATGTGAAAATATTTATAAGTATGACCATCCTGATATTTGTGTCTCATTAAAACCTCCTCAGGGTGCCAAAAATACAGTGTAAAAATGTCTCTAAGTCAGGAAAAGAGTTAAATGAGTAAACTTTTTAGATTCTCCCTCTAATTTTGACATTATCCCAAACAATGAGTGCTACAACACATAAAGTCTACGTAATTCGATGCCAAGATCAAATCTTTTGGAAAGTGGATTTCAGAAGAGACTTTGTGAACATATCGACCAATTTTGCCTGGGATCGGAGGATCTGTGTTTGATTTTAATCTTTTTTTATTGTTGTTGCTGATACGAGAATTTTTTTTGGGTAGATGTTCTTAAGAATTATCTTCCTTGTTGTAGCCTTTTTTCATATGGTTAATGCATGCAACGTTGTCTTCATATATTATCATCGGAACATCATTCATAAAAGAGAATTCGCTCTTAGTCCGAATATGCTTAATAAAGGTTCGAAACCATATGCGCTCCCGGGTGGCATCATGAAGGGTGATGAGCTAGGCATGATTTTAAGACTTCCAAGATATCATTGTATCCCGAATAATAAAAACATACACTTTGGGATATTGCCTTATGCAAATTAGATAAATAACTGGCATCGGCATAGCCGACAAGGAGGGCACATTCCAAGGATCAATGGGCTTTGATCTATTCCGAGATGCATAGGGATAGAATAAGCGTATGTCCGTAGTACTCTGCTAACAAAAGAGATCTTTTATGCCATTCCAATGGCGTCGTGTTGGCGCGACACTAAATCTAATCAAGAGATTCACATCAAATAAGATGTCTGGTCTAGTATATCAAGCTAAGTACAATAATGTGCCTGTTGCACTTAGATACGGAACTTCAGGTTCTAATACCACTTATCGTCTTCCTTAGGACGGAATGAGTCTCGTTTAGCATCTATAGATCAGATGATCATGAGTGTACTTGAGAATTTTGCATTCTCCATATTAAACAGACGTAACACCTTATGGGTCTAACTCGATTGGTGAACCAAAATACCATCGATACAACGCTTAAGTTGTAAGCCTAAGCACAGTTGAGTTTTCCCAAGATCATTCGTCTTAAATTTCAACTTCAGGTGCGAGGCAGATATCTCAAGCTCTTTAGGGGTCCCAATGAGATTCATGTTTTCGACATAGATTGCTACAATAATAAAATCTAGAATATGATTTCTTGATGAACACACAAGGGTACACTTCATTTAATTGATCAAATATATACTTAGGCAGTTGTATCACATCCGCTCGGGTTGTTTCAATCCGTAAAATGAATTCCTTAACCTGAATGACAATGTGTTCTAGGGGCTAAAACTATTTGTATTAGTTATACAAATTTCTTTAGGGACCTTCATATATATCTCGATATCCAATTTCTCATACAGATATGTTATAACCACATCCATTAGCTGTATGTTCAATTTTTCAGAAACTACTAAACTAACAAGGTAGCAAAATGTAATGACGTCTATTACGGGAGAATAAATCTCCTTGTAATCAATCCCATGACGTTGAATGAAGCCTAGCGCCACGAGGCATGCTTTATACCATACTATTCCATTCATCTCATTACACTTCCTTACAAAGACTCACTTGTATCTGACAAGTTTTACACTAAGAGGTTTCAGAACTACAGACCTGAACACTTTTCTCATTGCTAAGTAATCTAACTCGACCTGAATTACTTCTTTCAATTTTGACCAATTAGTTCTACGTTGTCATTCTTTAAGGAATGTGGTTCAATATTATCGTACTTTATAATTCAAGTGTCTACTAAATATGCAAAAATAATATCGATGATTATCTCACTCATGTTCCACAACTCGTCTAAGATAGCATACTAGACGATGATTTTCTAATTCTCGAATATAAAATTTTGTGCACTCATCTCTTCCAGGATGCTTCCATAATTTAAAATAATCTCATGATTTGGGTAGTTTAATATATCAATAAGAATCGGGGCTGTAATGTCCCGTCCCGCTCAGTTCAACACGATGAATCAAAACACAACAACGTTTGGACTTGACAATGCAACGGATTGCTCGAAGTTCTGCTCGGTCGAGGCAACTCTTCGTTTAGGTGGGTGGCTTCGATGAACTCACCTCAGCTTTTCCTTCACACTTAATAAATAAATGTTTTCAATTTCACTGAATAGGTATGCTAATAAAAGAGAGAAACCCACATAGCTAAAGAGAATAATCCCGCTCTGATTCAGATTGTATAGAACATGAAAATATTGAACTCGATTCCTAGATTGCACTTCACGTTGGATTTTCAAAGTTGGCATTCGATCTTTCGATCCAACGACTTAGGTTAAGTAAGGAGTTTTATGTTGTCATGTAGACTATCGATTTGCTGTCATAGTTTATATGTTCCCACGGCTTCAAAGCACGTTCTCATGATTCCATTACCATTTTTTCCATGGTATCAAGTATTGTCATATAGCACTACTAAAATCTGCTTAATTGGCGACTTAAATTTAGCGACGTTACCAAAACGTCGCTAAATTGTGGACATTAGTGACGTATAAATGAAACGTCGGTAACCGTCGATACTAGCGACGCAAATAGCGACGTGACAACGACGTATATTAGTTACGTGAGCTAGTCGTCGCGAAACGTCGCTAATTGCGACTGATTTAGCGACGTTAATAATGTCGCTAAATTCTAACTAAATTAAATTTCCTCCCTCCGATTCATTTTCCCACATCCATTTTACTCTCTCACTCTCTTCCTCCTGCGCTCTCGCTCTCACTCACTCCGGCGCTCTCGCTCTCTCCGGCGACTTCACTCTCTCCGGCGACTCTCCTCTGGTACGTGACTCCCTCTCTCTCTCTCTATTTGTTGGTGGTGGTTGGGGGGGTGCTGGTGGCTCGGGGGGAGGGACAGGGGGTACGGGTGGTTGGGGGTGAGGAATGGTTGGAGGGTGGCTGGGGGGGTGGGGCGGGGGGAGGGGGGGATGAGGGCGGCTGGGGGTGAGGAGGGGGGGCTGGGGGAAGGGGAGGGTTAAGGTTCGAGTTAGGGGAGAGAAGCGGGAGGGGGGGGGGGGTGAGGGCAGGGGGGCTTGGGAGGGGAGGGAGGATGGTGGGGGAGGGGTTGGGGATAGGGTTCGGGTTAGGGTTAGGGGTGGTGTAGGGGTTGGGGGGCTGGGGAGGGAGGGAGGGCTGGTAGGGGAGGGGTTAGGGATAGGTTTTGAGTTAGGGTTAGGGGTGGTGTAGGGAGGGGGGAGGAGGGAGGGGTGCCGGAGGGGGGGGGGGGCTGGGTCAGGGGCACCGATAGTGCCAAAAAATCTGATAATTTAGTAATAGTTATTTGTTTTCCGACACCGAAAAATGTGATACTCCGATTCGAAACCACGTACCGATAGTGCCGATATTTGTAACACGTAGTTTTGTTGGTTGGTTAATTTATAACACGATAGTGCCGATATTTGTAACACGTATCGATAGTGCCGATATTTATAACACGTAGTTTCCTTGATCCCGATACTCATAGGAGTGGTCCCGAGTCACGGCCGTAGTATGTAGTATATTCGTTTTAGTTTGTAGTATATTCATTTTAGTTTTAAAGTTTTAGTTTTGAAGTTTATTCGTTTTAGTATGTAGTAGGAATGGTCCCGACTCATAGGAATGGTCCCGAGTCACGGCCGTAGTATGTAGTATATTCGTTTTAGTTTTGAAGTTTATTCATATTTGCAGATATCTAGAAATGGCTATATCCATATATCTGCTAGACCGTTCGTGGATGTACAACCGCATTCGAGATGACAGGTACGGTGTGCGAGATGAATACATCGTCGGAGTAGAACAATTCCTCCAATTCGCAAAGACGTTTCCTTATCATGGACGACATGGATATTAAGTGCCTGTGTGAAAAATATCGGAACATGAAGTTTCAACTAGAATTGGATGTGACGTATCACTTATACACAAAGGGTTTCCTTCCGAATTACTACCAATGGACCGCACACGGAGAGCTTGTACCTTTAGCATTCCAAGCGGAGCCTTATGTGGAGCCTTTTGTGGAGCCTTATATGAATATCCACAACCGAACTGGTATCGACAACGAGTACGTGAACATGGTCTTCGACGCTGCGGGACCTAGTTTCGATCCATACAATCGTGACGCAGCTGAGGAGGCATCGAATGCCGATGCCGCGAAGTTCATGGAGTTGCTGGAGAATGCAAGGACTCCTTTATACCATGGCTGTGAGGACCATTCACCGTTAGAGGTGATCACTCGGCTCTTGAGCATAAAGTCTGACTTTAACATGTCGCAAGAATGCTACAATAGAGTGCTCGAGTTGATTACCGATATCTTGCCGGAGGGTGCCAAGTTACCGAAAGACTTCTACCGCTCTAAGAGGATGGTGAGATCCCTCTGGATGGGATACGACAAGATCGATTGCTGTCAGAACGGATGCATGCTTTACTACAAAGATCACAAGGATGCAGAAGTGTGCGAATTCTGTGGTGCTGATCGCTACAAGCCAACTGCTGCAGGCAAGTCTAGAAGACCGACTGCTTCAATGCACTACTTGCCATTAACGCCGCGGTTGCAGAGATTATTCATGGTGAAAGAGACTGCCGAAAATATGAGTTGGCACAAGCGACAACAAACCGAAGGAGTGTTGGATCACCTATCTGATGGAGAAGCGTGGAAGCACTTCGATCGAGCATATCCTAATTTCGCTTCTGATGCGCATAATGTAAGGTTGGGGCTCTGCTCTGATGGTTTTACCCCATTTGGTCTTTCAGGCTCCCAATATTCATGCTGGCCGGTAATCCTCACTCCGTACAACCTACCGCCTTGGATGTGCATGAAGACACATTACATGTTCTTAACTATTATCATTCCCAGTCCGAACAACCCGAAGAGGAACATCGACTTGTACTTACAGCCGTTGATAGATGAGCTGAAGTAGCTATGGAAAACAGGGGCGTACACGTATGATGCTTCGAAAAAACAGAATTTTCAGATGCGGACAGCACTAATGTGGACAATTAATGACTTTTTGACTTATGGAATGTTATCTGGATGGAGCACTCATGGTCGGCTTTCATGTTCGTATTGCATGGACCGCACTAAGGCTTTTCGTTTGAGACACGGAGGAAAGCCATGCTTCTTTGATTGTCACCGGCAGTTTTTGTCGAAAGACCATCCGTACCGTAGGAACAGAACTGCATTCCGTGCCGGAGCTATGGAGAAGGGCGATCCACCGCCAATGTGGTCCGGAGAGGACACATGGGAACAAGTAAAAGAAATCCCAAGTGCTATTGAAGATCCTACAACGAGCAGTCGTTGCGAAGGATTTGGCGAAGATCATAACTGGACCAAAATGAGTATATTCTGGGATCTGTCATATTGGAGCACAAATCTGATTAGACATAACCTTGACGTCATACATATCGAGAAGAACGTGTTTGATAACATAATTAATACTGTAATGGACGTCAAGGTGAAGACAAAAGACAAATAGAAGGCTAGATTGGACTTAGCCGAAATATGCAAACGCCCTACACTGCACATGATAGACAACGGGAAGGAAAAGCTTTTGCGGCCTAAGACAATCTACTCGTTGGACAAGAAGGACAAAGTGAGACTTTGTAGATGGATCCAGGACTTAAAATTTTCGGACGGATACGTCTCCAATCTAAGAAGATGTGTCGACATAAAGGAGTATAAACTGACCGGAATGAAGAGCCACGATTGCCACGTATTCATGGAGAGGTTAATTCCTGTTGCATTTCGAGAATTATTACCGCCAGTAGTCTGAGATCCATTAACAGAGATTAGCATATTCTTTAGAGATCTTTGTTCTTGCAAGTTGCTCGTCGATCGTTTAGAGAAGCAAGAGAAGGACATTGTGGTAACACTTTGCAAACTTGAGAGAGTTTTTTCTCCTGCATTCTTCGACTTAATGGAGCATTTGCCGATTTATCTTATCCATGAGGCTCTTGTTGCTGGACCTGTCGGTTATCGGTTGAACCACCTCAAGAGGAAGGTGAAAAGGAACGGGTGGAGGGTTCTATTTTTGAAGCATATGTCCTTGAGGAAGTTTCAAACTTCTGTTCCATGTATTTTTAGCCTCATATTGCTACAAACAGAACAAGGGCTCCCAGAAATGATGACAACTATGAAGTTGGTATTGAGGCAAAGCTGAAAGTATTTACTGCCTACGAAAAACTATCTGGTAAAATGAAAAAAAGATATCTAAATGACGACGAGGCTAGCGCTGCAATGTTATATGTATTACTCAACTGCGACGAGGAAGAAATGGACAAGCTAGAGGGACAAGTAAAATTATTTCACGTGCTTCGTTGCTTCTGAATATAACTAATATACCTATACTTCGTTGCTTTTCAGCATGTTTAAGGATGAGGTAACGTCCAACAATCCGTACGCAACCGAGGAGGAAGTAGAACAACAAATGAGACTTCATTTTCCTTTTTGGTTGAGAGCATATGTACGGACGTAGTCATAATTTACTTTTTCTGTACATTTGTACTTGCACATAATAATTAAGTTAGCATCGTTTATATGGTATTTAGGTTGATCGTCCGGAGGCAATCCTTTAGAATGAATATATTAAAACTCTAGCCAAGGGGCCAATTTATCAAGTGAAGACCTGGCCAAGTTACTGCGTAAATGGTTTCAGGTTCAAGTCAACAAATGCTCGAATAAGAGACGACTTCTTTGTAGCTCCCCTTCACGAAAATATATTTTAAAATATTTTATTCCTTTATTTGATTTAATAATGATCTTTAGAATTTTATAAATAATTATTTACTTAATTATTACGGTAGGTGATTTTAGCTATGATGGAGTTTTGGAGTACGCAATGACTAGAAATCGTGGCATGGATAGTGCAGTGGCGTGCTTTGACTAGTGCATTAGCCTTGGTAGGGAAGACCCAGCCATAAGTGAGTCATAACTAGAAAAATCAGGCCAAGATGCGACTTAATCTCTATGAATAATTTAATTATTCATTATCAATATTGTTTGATGATTAAGTGACACAGTGGTACCAAACTGGTCCAGACTGGTCCGAACCGGACCAAGCCCATGTAGGCATGTAGAAAGATCGAAGACGGCCATGTAGACATTTTAGGTGTGTACAAATATTTCTTATCTATTTTAGGACTTGACAAATATTTCTAAATAGTTAATAGTTCAGTATTAATATTTAAATGTTTTTCGAATAACTGTACGAAATTCTAGGGCCAGAGGGGGTATGATATGTTCACCAAGGACTATTAGTGGACAATTTAGTTGGTTATTATTATTATTACTCTTATTATTATTATCATTATCATTATTGTTATTATTATTATTACTCTTATTATTATCATTATTGTTATTATTATTATTATTATTATTATTATTATTATTATTGTTATTATCATATTATTATTATATTATTATTATTATATATTTTTGTGTGTATGTATATATAGTATATATATAAAATACGAGTATACGTATATGTGTATACGTGTATATAGATAAACATGTGTATAAAGTATATATATGATTATAGATAAATGTGTGTGTATATACATACAAGATATACATATACGTATAATGGTGTATATATATATATATAATATATATAAGAATATGTATGTGTATGTGGGTATAATGTATAAAAATATATACATTAGTTAGTGTATAGGAAATTGCTAAATAGAAGAAAGGGAGGCAGTAGCAGCCGGCCTAATGTGGCCCAAACTCAGTCCACATAATGACTTCTCCAATATTTTTCACTAAAGCAAACCCGAACCCATATTCTCCCCATAGCCGAACTCCCCAACAGGAGCAATAGTAGCCCAAGCACCACACGAAACCAACCCAACCCATGTAACTAATACTCCACACCATTTTACTAATGAAGCAGTAGCAGCTTCAAACCAGCGAACGAAACCCGACCCCCAAACCTGCGTATATAACAGCGAGGGAGAGATCGAAATTCTCGAAACCCTAAACAACTACTCCACTGCGCCAACACCCTATCCCCAGCGACCTCCCCCAGCCTAGGGCACCACCGCGCGCGACCACGACGGCCGAAGGCGGCAGGAGGCGCGCGCGCGTGGACTGCACGCACAGGCGTGCATAACCAGCAACCCGCACAGGTACCAACTTCTCTCTCTCGTATCTCCCTTGTCTCTCGACGAAATTTCGATCCGAAAGATGTTTTAGAAAGCCTAGATAACCCTCTTCCCAAACCATAAATTAGTTTACGAAGATACGTAACATACCTGCCGAGAAATCGACGCCAAAATTGGCGTATAACTGTTCGAAAACAGAACACTATTTCAGTCCAAGAACCTCTGTTCGAGGATCGTTCCCGATCAATCTATTGACTTATTAGAAAATCTATTTGAAGAGACTTGTTGACAACATGTAAGGCTTCGAATCCCTTTTTGCGGAATTTGAATTCATCGACTGAGCGTCGAGAAATCGAATCCCAAAGTTTCCCAAAAATCTGTTTTGAAAACTAGAAAATTGTTCCACACGACGTGCGTCACGCCAATCGGGACGACGTGATCGTGAACTGGAAGCATCGAAAGCTGCGTAACGGCTTCGTGGTCGTGTGGGCTTTGACGGAATTCAAATTGGTCGCGTGTGCACGACGAATTTGATGCATATCCGTCGAAATTCACCGTATCGTGTACTTTGCAAATTCTCCAATTATTTTATGCACGCTCGTCAGATCGAGACGAAACTTGCGCCAACAGAACCGTATTGTTTTTCTGGTCCTGTATGCCAAGTTTGGTCAGATTCTGAGACAGTGGAATTCGACATCGTTTTGCGGGCCCCACGGTCCCGTTCAACGGGCGATTTTGTGCACGACCCACCGGAATTCAACTCTGGACATACGGTCAGGTTCGTATCGAAAAACTGGATCCGTAGACATGTAGTTTGATGACTTTAGAGACCGTTGACTCTGGCACGCTTTTCGGTGCAAAGCGGGTCCAACAGCGGACACCGTTTTGGCCCGAAATTATCGTTTTGCCCCTGTGTCTAGAATTGGACTTAAGGACAGGCGATCCTAGCTAATTAGGCTATTCTGAGATCATTGGTATTGTCTATTTCAGCTTCAGGGGACTGTTGTACGAGTTTTGACTATTGTGGCATATTGACTGATTTGGATCATCGGTTTCACCAGCACAGGACCACATGCGAGTACAGTTTATTGTCTGCATTTCAATATTGATTTTCACTATATTTCATTGATTGGCCATTGATTATGTGATTATTTTCTATTATAAAATTGTCGAGTCGGGAATGAGAAGTACCAAAGATATGTGATCTGACCATAGCCCGTGTTAGACATTGTAGCCCGTGTTTATTTTCTGCAAGTAGTGTAGCCCATGTTTATTTTCTGCAAGTAGTGTAGCCCGTGTTTATTTTTTGCAAGTAGTGTAGCCCGTGTTTATTTTCTGCAAGTAGTGTAGACCGTGCTTACTTTTCTGCAAGTAGTGTAGACCGTGCTTACTTTTCTGCAAGTAGTGTAGACCGTGCTTACTTTTCATGCAAGTAGACCTCTTAGACCGTGCGGTGTAGTACCCCAGACCGATCACATATCAAAGGTACTTCTAGCAGTTGGGGAAAGTCTGTTGTGTCTATTTATTTACTATTAGTTTTCTGTATTTTCTGTTTATTTTCAAAACTCATAATTGATGTCTAACCTTTATTTTATAGTCATCTTCTTTATTTGAAATTGCATTCAGTGAATTGTGCTCGTTCCATTCCTGACTGGAAACCAACATTTTCAGGTTAGCCGTGGATTCACTTAGCTTGGGGAGTGACGGGGATACTTGCAGACAAAAGTCTAGAGACTAGCTAGATAGTTGTGTTGTAGCCATTCCTTTATTTGTACAAGTTTATATTTTCTGCAAATGTAAAACTTGTGATCATTGTAAGTTAAATTAATTTTTGTGAATGAGCATTATTTTGTGATTTTGATCTCATGGCCGTGACAGCGTTCTACCGCCGACACTGCGGCGTAGGCTGGCTTGGACACGTCTCGTATCCGTTTATAAAAAAAAAATGGGTGCGGGTCGTGACAAGTTTTTGTGGTGGCCCATGCAGGTCAGGTTTCGCAAATCATGCGAACTCGTGACAGTACTTAAGATTAGTCGTACTATTGCGAGCCTGCGACTAGAAATGCTCATTCACGAATTAGGAATTAATTTAATTTAAGAGAATGACTAGGACTAGGAGTCCCTTGTACAAGTTTACCGATGGGTAGTCTAGGCCATGCAACTTAGGTGAGGAGTTAGTAATTTTGATAGTTGTCAGATCCCCATAAGTACACTAGTACCTCTTGATAGGACGATATGATCCAACGTGGATAGATTATTCGCTTGGTGAGACAGGGTTTCATAGAGATAATGATCTAACTTTGGTAAATGGTGCAATTCCTTCTCCTTGCCCTTGATATCATCCTCACATCTTAGTCAAATTGTCTATTTAGTTCCTATTTTTGCCCTAAGAATTATTATTTCTATGTTATCCATAGATGAACCTCAAGTTAGTTTCGATTCAAGTTCTTCCTCAACGGCTTGAATACACATGGAATAGTTAGAATGTTTGTATTTCTTTTGTCCTCAGTTATTTCTCCCTGTTTAATCCTCTATTTTAAGGGTTATGACTGATAATACTTACGCTATATTACATGGTCAACTTGTTTGAATCTCTCAAAGCTCATAATATTTTTACAGATATAGTTACGAGAATGTTAGTTAATTCATACTGGCAGGACAGCAGCGCACTATCGTCATTTATTTAAATTTTGGAGACTAGGGATTCACTGCAGCCAGCAGCGCACTGGCGAGACACGACCCCTAGAGTTGAAATTAGTTTAAAAAAATAGGGGTGATGGGATATTGCCAAAACTATGGCTAGTGGTCCTCTCTGGATCGTAGATACCCTTGAGCCAATATTGGATAGAGTTAAGAAGTGTTCGATTGGGTATCATGTTGAGTTACGAATCCAAGGGTTTACCACAGCCAGAGTATGCGGGCAAGGCATAACTCTCGGTGGAATGACTTCAGACGTGATTACAGGTTTAGGATTCTATGAAGGATAGGACAATGCCATGTATGTTCCGTAAGACCCGAAGCCAATGTTAGTGGAAGTTTGTAGTTGGGTAACACGTCCCCGATCTAGCATTCCATGGTCCTTGTGACCTATTGACGAGGAAATTGATTGACGCTAATAGGTTACCTAGAATGTAGAATTTAAGGGGTTCATAACCCACTAGTCGACCAAGACCTTATAGATAAGAAGATAGTAGGAAGACTGTATGAACAAGAACACCGAGTAAGGTTTGGTTCTCTCAAAACCCAAACTACTTGTGCCTTCTTTCAAAAATCTTGTATACTTGTAATTTGACTATTTTGACCACTGTTGCTATCACAGCCTAGTTTTGTAAGCTCACTCTGTTCTCGAGCTTGATTCAAGACATGTGTTTAGTGGGGATGCCTACTAACTTATTGTCTAATCAGAATCAGTGTATTATGGTCTGATCAACCATGATGCTTTGGTTCGCTCTTCGTTTAATTACACTACGTGGAATGAGATATAGAGGTATCTAAGATCTCGTCCACGACTGCCTTGACAATCTCTCTTGAATTATACCTTCACCTTTGAATCATGAAATTGTACTCAGTGACATCTCCCTTGAACTCTACTGTTTTTGCCTTTCACTGATTGGGAAAGACGGAAGTTCATAATCAGTAGATGGATACAGAATAACCCCATGGCTATGCTAGTCGTATACTCAAGTGTAGCTACCAGCGGCCAGCCATGAGATTGAGTTACTCGTTCTCCCCTCGACCCTCAAACTACTTTTGAGACCTTCTAGCCATCTAAATCTAAGAATGAGTAGGGTTTTACCCTTAGTCGGAACGACATCCTAGGAGACTATCTATCCTCAAGAAACCAAATATTGGGAGTCTCTAACCATTTGCTTGAAACTTGCTTTAACCCCTGTAACAATAGTCTGGCAGGATTGACCCCAATGGAAATTCACAACTCAGTTGTAGAAATCTTGTGTCTTAGAGTTGGTCACCCCGTCGATAACTCTAGTATACTATAGACGAGAAAATCATCCTATTTTGTCGACCATGTGCCAATATACACATCGTTCTCCAATTTCTAAGGAACGGTCCTCGACTTGACTTATATCTACCATATCCCGATACGCTGTGCCTTTTTCCCTATTAACAAAGAGTCGAGGTATAGTATCCGGACTTTGGGAACCCTCTAACCTCAATATTCCTAAGACTATTCTTAAGGTGGGTAGACTGTAAGCATCCTACAATTTTAGGATATACGAAGATCACCGATTGATTAGAACAAATTTCTATTAGAACGATAGTTAGTGCCTATGGACTCCCACTTTCCATTTAGATCATTTTGTGTCCTCGGCCGTGTCATTAATATTCGGAGCACGAGACCAGCTGTTATCTTCCAACAAACTGTATATGTAAGATCTAGACGAGTCCACCTTCATCTAGGTATATCATGTCCCACTCAAACACGTCTCCTTGTACTCTAATTTTATGGTTCGACTTTCAGGTAAAAAGGACTAGCGGTAACCCTTACCATAATACCGGTATACTTCCCGACTCCAATTAAAGACTCAATCTCGACCCAAACCATTCAACCCAACATATGGTGGTGATCTACTTGAAACCCACTACGCACCTGTCACTAGTGTGCCACTAAATTGTGTCTTCTCGTGCTACTTAAACACAAAGGTCACTGAAGGCACTGTTTTAGGCTTTAAGGATCTAGAAAATCAATCTGACAGGCAACTAGCACAACCATTTGGGTGGAAACCTATTCTAGGTTACCCTAACCTAGCAGACATAGTTTACCTTGGAATCTTGTTCAGTCCATATAGATTGAGATTCAAGGTTCACCCAACCAACGAGTGAGATCCAAATAGGAAACCCATTAAGGCCCAGTAAAACCCCTCCAGACAAACCCCCGTAGTTGGTCTATAAAACCGAACCAATTGAAGTAGGTCCTTACACCTATTATGTAGTCTCCACTCTTAGAACGTGGAGCCATTCATAACCTTATCCCATTTACCTGGAGGTCGAGATACGATCTTGTATTAGACTTATATCCCTTGTTCGTATGTTTAGATAACCACGAAAAAGATCAAAATCTCGATTTCTCAAATTCTGTCCTATTATAGAACCTTGTTTAGATTAATTTCGAGAGCGGAATCTTCAAGACCCTCTAGGAAATGAAGGTGCTTCGATTTAGCAATTGACTAGACTAGAGTAGCCCATCTAACAAATAAGTCATTGACTCATATACTTTCTTTCTACCTGCATCATTAGAAATTCTCTACCATCTTTGAAACTTCGTATCCGTTCTCGATTATTCTCCCTTGCCTTCTTGTACCATTAATTCTCATCCTTTTCTATTCCGAGGTGACGAATGATCGTGCTGTCCAGGATTCATTAGAAATTCTTAAATTATAGTATAATACTGCTTGACTATTGAATGTTTGATTGTTTATAGATATGAGAGATTATAGATACCATAGGTCCTAGATATTTTTGTTAGATTTATTAGTCATTAGTTAGAAGATTATATGATTTTAGTGACCTGTGTTCCAAGGGAGTAGTGTAACCAAAGGTGGGTAGAAGTCCTCGAGATTTCGTAAATACCAAATGACTAGAGAAGGTCATAGAAAGATTTTTGGGAAATGAAAACTTGAGGAGATTAAGGTGGTATAGACTTTGATTTTCAAGGAATAGCTATGGATTAGAATTTCGAGGACGAAATTATTTTTAAGGTGGATAGATTTGTAGCTCCCCTTCCCGAAAATATATTTTTAAAATATTTTATTCCTTTATTTGATTTAATAATGATCTTTAGAATTTTATAAATAATTATTTACTTAATTATTACGGTAGGTAATTTTAGCTATGATGGAGTTTTGGAGTACGCAATGACTAGAAATCGTGGCATGGATAGTGCAGTGGCGTGCTTTGACTAGTGCATTAGCCTTGGTAGGGAAGACCCAGCCATAAATGAGTCATAACTAGAAAAATCAGGCCAAGATGCGACTTAATCTCTATGAATAATTTAATTATTCATTATCAATATTGTTTGATGATTAAGTGACACAGTGGTACCAAACTGGTCCAGACTGGTCCGAACCGGACCAAGCCCATGTAGGCATGTAGAAAGATCGAAGACGGCCATGTAGACATTTTAGGTGTGTACAAATATTTTTTATCTATTTTAGGACTTGACAAATATTTCTAAATAGTTAATAGTTCAGTATTAATATTTAAATGTTTTTCGAATAACTGTACGAAATTCTAGGGCCAGAGGGGGTATGATATGTTCACCAAGGACTATTAGTGGACAATTTAGTTGGTTATTATTATTATTACTCTTATTATTATTATCATTATCATTATTGTTATTATTATTATTACTCTTATTATTATCATTATTGTTATTATTATTATTATTCTTATTATTATTATCATTATTGTTATTATCATATTATTATTATATTATTATTATTATATATTTTTGTGTGTATGTATATATAGTATATATATAATATACGAGTATACGTATATGTGTATACGTGTATATAGATAAACATGTGTATAAAGTATATATATGATTATAGATAAATGTGTGTGTATATACATACAAGATATACATATACGTATAATGGTGTATATATATATATATATATATATATATATATATATATATATATATATATATATGTATATGTATATACGTATAATGGTGTATATATATATATATATATATATATATATATATATATATATATATATATATATATATATATATATATATATATATATATATATATATAATAAAGAGCTCCTTGACACTATCAAATCTCTGGATCAGAATAGCGCATCAGGACCAGATGGTTTTAGTGTTAGATTTTTCTTATCCAGCTGGGAGATCATTGGGAATGACATCACAGAAGCTGTAGGTATGTTTTTTGATGGTTTTTCCCTTCCTCGTGCTATCACGAACACATCCCTGGTTTTGATCCCGAAGATTAAACAACCGAAATACTTATCGGATTTCAGACCAATTAGCCTTTGTTCAGTACTTAATAAGATCATCTCGAAGACTCTTGCTTTGCGATTGGCTCACATTCTCCCTCGACTGATCTCTCCAGAACAGAGCGGGTTCGTTAGAGGGCGTGAAATTGTGGATAACATTATATTGGCCCAAGAAATTGTTGCCAAGATGAACAAGAAACATTGGGGTGGTAATATAGCAATCAAGTTAGATATGATGAAAGCTTACGACCGCGTAGATTGGAGATTCCTACTCAAGGTTTTGCGTAGGTTCGGTTTTCACAACAAATGGGTAGATATGATGCTTCGGTTGCAGAATAATGTCTGGTTCTCTCCGCTGATCAATGGGGAAGCTGCGGGCTACTTTCAAGCTTTTAGAGGAGTACGGCAGGGAGACCCTATATCCCCTGCTCTGTTCATCCTCGCTGCCGAGGCCTTATCTCGGAATTTGAAGTTGTTGCCTTCCACTGATGGGTTTACCCCTTTCATTTCACCTAGAGGATGCATGCCAATTACACATTTATCATACGCTGATGATGTGTTATTATTTTCAGCAGGTGATTTTCGATCCATATCACTTATTCAGGGGATCCTTTGTAGATACGAGGAAGCGTCTGGACAGAAACTTAATGTGGCCAAGACCAAATTATATGTATCAGAGAAGACCCCCTCGGATCGGATGACAGAGCTCAGAGGCCGTACAGGGTTTGAAGTAGGCTCTCCACCATTTACTTATCTGGGCTGTCCGATGGCAGCCGGTCATCGGAATGCAGACATGTATGAGGAACTGCTATGCAAGATTAGAGCAAGAGTAGATGGTTGGCATAACAAAATCTTATCGCCGGGAGGTAAGTTAGTTCTTATTAAATCAGTACTTACTTCGATCCCTGTCTACACACTTGCTGCGTGTAATCCCCCAGTTTCTGTGTTGAATCGCATTGAGGCGATGTTCAGTTCATTCTTCTGGGGTACTAGTCATGGGGCTCCTAAGCGGAAATGGCTCGGTTGGGATACTCTTGCTCGAACCAAAGCAGAGGGTGGTTTGGGTGTCAAAAGGTTGGAAGACATAATGAAGGCGTTTACTGTCAAACTATGGTGGAAGTTTCGAACCCAGGATAGCCTATGGATACAGTATTTTTCTATGAAATATTGTTCCTTGGCTAGTCCTCTTGACGTGCAGATTACGTCGAATTCGTCTCATGTACGGAAGAGATTGTTGGCAGGAAGAGAGATGGCTGAACAATACATTCTTGAAGATGATATGGGGCTGCATTGGCGTCGGGCGACGGGACGTTTCACGTTAGCGTCTGCGTGGGATATTTCTCGAACACACAGGCCAATTCTACCATCGTTTGTTCATATATGGGGTAGCTGTATCCCATATAAATGGTCGATTTTGATGTGGAGGGTATTACTTGGTAAGCTTCCAACAGATGATCAGATAACTAAAATGGGATTCAGTATGGCTTCTAAATGCCATTGTTGTTCGCTGGGTTCGGTGGAAACTATGGAGCATATCTTTCATGATGGAGAGTTGGCCAAGGGGATTTGGAGATCAATGCAACTTGATGTGCAGATCAGAGGCAGGGGAATGTTGTTGATTCATCGTCTGCACAACTGGTGGCGAGGGAGGAATCTTCACAAGAGGCAGATTTACGTCGGAGCGATCATATGGGTTTTGTGGAAAAACCGCAATAAATGGAGGTATGAAAATTACAGATTCTCGGAAGATCAGTTGCTTATGGAGATTAGAAGACAGTTTGCAAAGGCTTCAATCAAATGTTCTCATCAGTAGGAGTTGTTTTTTTGATTTGGCAAGTGCTGCCTTCTACTGTACCCGAACCTCCTTTCTGTTTTAGTCAATAAAAGGGGGTTTGTTTCAAAATATATATATATATATATATATATATATATATATATAATATATATATAAGAATATGTATGTGTATGTGGGTATAATGTATAAAAATATATACATTAGTTAGTGTATAGGAAATTGCTAAATAGAAGAAAGGGAGGCAGTAGCAGCCGGCCTAATGTGGCCCAAACTCAGCCCATATAATGACTTCCCCAATATTTTTCACTAAAGCAAACCCGAACCCATATTCTCCCCATAGCCGAACTCCCCAACAGGAGCAATAGTAGCCCAAGCACCACACGAAACCAATCCAACCCATGTAACTAATACTCCACACCATTTCACTAATGAAGCAGTAGCAGCTTCAAACCAGCGAACGAAACCCGACCCCCAAACCTGCGTATATAACAGCGAGGGAGAGATCGAAATTCTCGAAACCCTAAACAACTACTCCACTGCGCCGACACCCTATCCCCAGCGACCTCCCCCGGCCTAGGGCACCACCGCGCGTGGCCACGACGGCCGGAGGCGGCAGGAGGCGCGCGCGCGTGGACTGCACGCACAGGCGTACATAACCAGCAACCCGCACAGGTACCAACTTCTCTCTCTCGTATCTCCCTTGTCTCTCGACGAAATTTTGATCCGAAAGATGTTTTAGAAAGCCTAGATAACCCTCTTCCCAAACCATAAATTAGTTTACGAAGATACGTAACATACCTGCCGAGAAATCGACGCCAAAATTGGCGTATAACTGTTCGAAAACAGAACACTATTTCAGTCCAAGAACCTCTGTTCGAGGATCGTTCCCGATCAATCCATTGACTTATTAGAAAATCTATTTGAAGAGACTTGTTGACAACATGTAAGGCTTCGAATCCCTTTTTGCGGAATTTGAATTCATCGACTGAGCGTCGAGAAATCGAATCCCAAAGTTTCCCAAAAATCTGTTTTGAAAACTAAAAAATTGTTCCACACGATGTGCGTCACGCCAATCGGGACGACGTGATCGCGAACTGGAAGCATCGAAAGCTGCGTAACGACTTCGTGGTCGTGTGGGCTTTGACGGAATTCAAATTGGTCGCGTGTGCGCGACGAATTTGATGCGTATCCGTCGAAATTCACCGTATCGTGTACTTTGCAAATTCTCCAATTACTTTGTACACGCTCGTCAGATCGAGACGAAACTTGCACCAACAGAACCGTATCATTTTTCTGGTCCTGTATGCCAAGTTTGGTCAGATTCTGAGACAGTAGAATTCGACGTCGTTTTACGGGCCCCACGGTCCTGTTCAACGGGCGATTTTGTGCACGGCCCGCCGGAATCCAAATCTGGACATACGGTCGGGTTCGTATCGAAAAACTGGATCCGTAGACATATAGTTTGTTGACTTTAGAGACCGTTGACTCTGGCACGCTTTTCGGTGCAAAGCGGGTCCAATGGCGGATACCGTTTTGGCCCAAAATTACCGTTTTGCCCCTGTGTCTAGAATTGGACTTAAGGACAGGCGATCCTAGCTAATTGGGCTATTTTGAGATCATTGGTATTGTCTATTTCAGCTTCAGGGGACTGTTGTACGAGTTTTGACTATTGTGGCATATTGACTGATTTGGATCATCGGTTTCACCAGCAAAGGACCACAGACGAGTACAGTTTATTGTCTGCATTTCGATATTGATTTTTACTATATTTCATTGATTGGACATTGATTATATGATTATTTTCTATTATAAAATTGTCGAGTCGGGAATGAGAAGTACCAAAGATATGTGATCTGACCATAGCCCGTGTTAGACATTGTAGCCCGTGTTTATTTTCTGTAAGTAGTGTAGCCCGTGTTTATTTTCTGCAAGTAGTGTAGCCCGTGTTTATTTTCTACAAGTAGTGTAGTCCGTGTTTATTTTCTGCAAGTAGTGTAGACCGTGCTTACTTTTCTGTAAGTAGTGTAGACCGTGCTTACTTTTCTGCAAGTAGTGTAGACCGTGCTTACTTTTCATGCAAGTAGACCTCGTAGACCGTGCAGTGTAGTACCCCAGATCGATCACATATCAAAGGTACTTCTAGCAGTTGGGAAAAGTCTGTTGTGTCTATTTATTTACTATTAGTTTTCTGTATTTTCTGTTTATTTTCAAAACTCATAATTGATGTCTAACCTTTATTTTATAGTCATCTTCTTTATTTGAAATTGCATTCAGTGAATTGTGCTCGTTCCATTCCTGACTGGAAACCAACATTTTCAGGTTAGCCGTGGATTCACTTAGCTTGGGGAGTGACGGGGATACTTACAGACAAAAGTCTAGAGACTAGCTAGATAGTTGTGTTGTAGCCATTCCTTTATTTGTACAAGTTTATATTTTCTGCAAATGTAAAACTTGTGATCATTGTAAGTTAAATTAATTTTTATGAATGAGCATTATTTTGTGATTTTGATCTCATGGCCGTGACAGCGTTCTACCGCCGACACTGCGGCGTAGGCTGGCTTGGACACGTCTCGTATCCGTTTATAAAAAAAATGGGTGCGGGTCGTGACATTCTTGGATTTGGATTCTACGAAGAATAGCTGTTTGTGCATAAAATCTTCAAACTACAAGGACGTCGACCCAGGCAATGACTTCTTTGGCGTCTTACGGGAGATTGTGGAACTGACATATAATTATGCTATAGAACCTTGTAAGATCGTCTTGTTCAGATGTGACTGGTTCGATCCGATCCAGGGTCGAGGTTGGAGAGTTGACAAACATGGTCTTATTGACATAAATTATCGCCGTCGATATCAAGCTTATGAGCCGTTTGTTCTAGTAAGCCAGGCTCAGCTAGTTTACTTTACCAGCTATCCAAAACGAGGAGCTGGAAGATCAGATTGGTGGGCAGTCTGTAAGACTAAAGCTCGGAATACCTTCGATGTCGACGAGATAGCTTATCAGGAAGACGAACTACCTCTTATTACAAATATTGTCGATGTAGACTCAACGAAAGTTTTCATGACATGTTTCATCAATTGGAAGAGGTAGAAGTATCAGAAGAGGAAGAGGAAGTTGATAGAAGTGAAGAGGAAGAGGAAGAGGAAGAGGAAGAGGAAGAGGAAGAGGAATCGGAACAAGATGAATTTTTAGAAGAGGATTGAATATGTTTAATTTTCAGATGTAGTATGGTTTACTTTTGTTTTTTCAGATGTAGTATGGTTTACTTTTGTTTTAGCGACGTTAATGAACGACATTTTCAGATGTAGTATGATTTACTTTTGTTTTTTCAGATATAGTATGGTTTACTTAGCGACGTTCCCTGGCTGTAGTATGGTATACTTTTGTTTTTTTAAAATATAGTATGGTATACTTCTATATTTTTTCAGATATGGCTCGACGTGGATCATTTGGTTCCGGTGATGGTGGGAGTCGACGACCCCGACAGTCTCTATCTACCACTCCTACCGACTCCTCATCCCCCCGTACTCCAGTATACACTAGCGGTTTAGTCACCGGCAGTGTTTCCATACCCGGCTCTAGCAGTTCGAGGCTAGGGCCTTCTTCTTCTACGTAGCCAGTACCGTCGAGTATTCCAGAGGTTGACCCCACTATTGAGGAGCAGGCCGAGGCCGAGGCCCACGTCGAGGTTGAGGGCGATGACGAGGCCCACGCCAAGGCCGAGGGCGAGGCCGAGGGGCAGGCTGCGGGCAGGGGCAGGGGCAGGGGCAGGGGCGGGGCAGGGGCATAGTGCAGCTCCCATTTGAGACAGATCCTCCGCATCACCCGGAGCGGGATCTAAGGTTGGAGATTTGGGCCTGTACTCGGACCAGGCGGTAAGTAAAATTATTACATTTAATTAGTTTAAATTTATTATAAACTTGTTTAATAAATTTTAATTTCTATTTTACAGGTATTATCCCTCCTCCGTACACCGGTCGCTGGGTACATTCCTGCGACAGAACTACGGCGGGCCCTGGATCAACTGGAGGGATGTCCCGGCCGACAGGAAGGCCTTCTGGTTTGAGCACTTTTCGGTACGTTAAAGTTTATTTTCTTTTAACAATTAGTATGTTATGTTATAACTTATATACTTCTTTGATTTTTTCAGCGGACTTACTTCTTCCCTCCCCACCGTGCCATTACTATCGAGGCTATATTTTCCAGCGTCGCCAACAAGCTCATTAGGGACGCGATCCTCGACCAAAAGGATCGCGACCGCCGGGGAGAGCCTATTCAGGGTTGGATCTCTGCCGCCGACTGGGCAGTAATGAAGAGAAGATTCGAGGAGGAAGCCTACAAGGAGAAGTCCGCGAAGTCTAAAAGAGCGCGACAGGCGGGATCATAGTGGTGTGGTGGATCACGGTCCATCATGGATTTCTTTACCCATATGGTACGTATCTCGCCGTATACCCATAATTAATACTTTATAGTAATATATTTCTTTCAACTTAACTGACAAATCATATAATAATTTCGTAACAGGTTGAATCGGGAGAAGACCCGAATATGGTAACCTTGTTCCTCGCCACGCACACGAAGGGAGGGCGGTTTGTAGACGACAAGGCCCGGGACACCTACGTAAGTTTTACTTAATGCTAGTTCATTAATATTAATTTTTAGTTACGTAAAAAATTCATATAGATGTTATTTCTAGGCCGAGTTTTAGAAGTTTTACTTAATGCTAGTGCATTAGTATTAATTTTTAGCGACCACGTGAGAATTCATATAGATGTTATTTCTAGGCCGAGTTGTTGAGGCTTAGGGAGGCCGGGCCGACACGGTCAGAGGGAGCTGGTGCTAGCACTTCCCAGCAGTCCCCGGCCGTTGTAGCTCAGTCAGATGATGAGCTGTGGATGAGGGCCGTTGGTGGCATGCATAGGGGTACATACTATGGTACGGGCTCCTATGGTGCCTTCATTGCATCACAGGCCTCTGCATCCGCCACTAGTATGCCCGGCCCCGCACAGACTGAGGAGTCGCTCTGCCACCAGCAGAGTATCGATGCGCAGATCGCAGCTCTGCGTGACGAGATGCTGCAGATGATGGGGGCGCCGCATACAGATGATTCTGCGCTCATCTCACGCTTTGAGAGACTGGAGGAGACTACGGAGGCGCTACGACAGATGACCTGCGCTACGCAGGTGGCTACGCAGCGGTTGGTCGAGCAGATGCAGCATTTCAAGTAGATGGCTACGGAGCGACCGTCTGCTGGTACGTCGGGAGCATCGTCTGCATCCGACGGTGCACAGGAGGACATGCTCGTCCACCTGTTGTCACCGAAGGAGTATCAGACGATCCTGACGTTGCGACGACAGTCATCTGGTGGCGCTCCTCCTCCAGCACCGGGTCCAGCTCTAGCTCCAGGCGATCAGTAGTTTTGTTTTTGTATTTTTGGACTGTACTATATTTTTGACTTTGTATGTATTTGGGGATATTCAGTTTTTTCGTTGAGGATATTGAGTTTGTAAGTATTTGTGGATATTGATTTGGTTTGTTCAGGATATAATATATTGACATTGTTCGTTGCGGATAGTTTTTTTTTATATTTTTTGTATATTCTGGAATGTATTGTGCATGCCGGTGTTGAGTGTTCCACCGAAGGGGTCGGCGAACCCAGGATTGGATTCTGTGTTTTGTATTTTGTATTCTGTATTTTGGCTCAGGCTCCAGCTCCATTTGCATTCTGGAACCTATTTTTTTATATTTTTTAACTTGGCGACATTTTTAGCGACGTTCATATTCGTCGCTAAATTTTAGCGACGTTAATAAATGTCGCTAAAAGTGTCGCTAAACGCTGACGTGGCAACATGTGGCACCAAATCTGATGTCAGCTCGTCGTCGCTAAAACGTCGTAAAAGTGTCGCTAAACGGCGACCACACGATAACATCGCCTATTACGTCGCTAATTAGCGTCAACTAACGTCGCTAATTAGCGACGTTAATAACGTCACCAAATAATGTCGCCCTAGCGATGTTTTGCGACCTTTTCTCGTTTAGCGACATGTTTTTTCGTCGTTTCCAAAACGTCGCCCAAAACGTCGCTAAATTTATTTAGCGACGTTTTCACTGAGTTTAGCGACGTTTTGGAACGTCGCTAATATGACAAATTTTTGTAGTGTAGAGTATGGCTTGGTTAGTGGCACTGCACAAAATACGGTTGGATCGAGTTAAGTAGGAGGGCTATCAAATAGCCATTCTTGGGTTTGAGTCATAAGATTTTGATAACATAGAAAAATCTCGGGATCGTTTGTTACCAAGCTAGTCCCTCGTTTAGGAGCTGCAACGAAGAATATGGAAAGTATGAAAGATGAGAAATGGTACTAAGAAAGAAAGTTGAGTCGAGCCTTGCATGGTCATTGCACAACTTATGCACAAGGGTTATGTTCCTCGAACGATTGTTGCAGTGCCCCATCCCTACATCGTGCCCCGTTTCCGTCCACGGGGTGTGCGAGAAAGGAACACTGTCGATATCAATTCGATCGGGATCGATAGGTTGGAATCGGCCGAATCGATCGAACGGTAACAGTTGAATTAAGATCCATTCCACGTTATGGAATGGCTTCTTCGGAACCAAGTTCCATATTCAGCGGGTTGCGCCTCAAGGATTGGCTCTGCAGCTGAGTCGAGAGAGACCTCCCATTGCTCTGGTTTTCATGCCGTACTTGATTTAGCTTTGGCTTTGGTTTTCGTGAATGCATTTTTCGTGAATATTTCTGATGGATTTTCGTAACTTGCATTTTCGAGCTTCACATTCATATCGAAATTTCTTGAATTACACAGTGTTCTAATCAGTTGCTTATGCGATTGCAGGTGATCGCGTAGGCGACGTCAGCGCAGCCAACCAGTCACTCGCTTGAAGCAAGTCTAAGGCGAGTGGCTGACCTCCTTCGCCTCGACCCTCTATTCAAAATCAATATGAATTTAGATAAATGCTTATCATCATAGTGTAGAATCAAAGAAATTATGGCACGATTCTTCACGAAACACTTGCTATCAAACTGCCGATATCGAAAATAGAAAACGTGCTTTCTTATGAAATTCTACTTCGCCTATGCAAAACAATGAATGAATCAATTAACGTTTATCGCAGCGACATGTCTAAGTGAGCAAATTGACCAAGTTAAAAAAAAGGCTAAGTTTTGCAACTAAAAGAGAAAGGATAAGGTTCTAGAAAAGATAGAGCATTTTTCAAGACTCTACAAACGGTCATTGGACAACTTGTCGACAAGGTGTAGTTTTCTCGAACGGTTGCCTAGGCCAAGGAACCGATTCGGCCCGGGGGGAACGAGTATAGCAAGCGCCAGCCTTACATCGATGTGGGTTATTCGGGAACTTTCGCACAGGGCTCGCTACCCGCCGCGAAAGGGTCGCCATTTAACCCAGCTGTAGTCCGTGATGGCTTGACATTGCCAGTAGCCTTCACACCCTTTCACTACTTAACTAATACACGTGATACGGAATGAATATGATAGCTGCTTAATGTATACAATTTTATATGCTTGCCTCAAAACATGTTAACATACAAATCGATCAGGATGGTTAGAAAGATCACAGAAATAGCTAGCTAACATGTTTATAAAATTGCTTGAATCAAATGCAGAGCTTTGATTTTAATTAGCCATTCGCCAGTACATGTGATCGTACTGATCTTCGCTCTTTGAAGGTCCCTTGAACCAGGAAGGGTGCGCCAACTAGCTCGACGACGTTCGTGATTTTGAAGCTTCGACCGCGCGTCGAAGACTTGTCCAACACTCCACTTTTGAAGACTCTCAACTGTCCAAGAAAGATGGCTCAACGTCCTTCCATTTCAGGTCACTAAAATACTCTGTTGTAAATTGAGGGATGTATGCAATGTATGGAACGGATATCTCATCAGCACTCTTTTGTAATTGAGTCATGTTGTAGCTCGCGCGGCATGAGTCCTGTACCGGAGTCTGTAAATGATGTCCATTATCAATAAGATCAAAGTTTTCTTTACCTAATGTGTGATTCAATTTGTCTGCCTGTTCTCTTAGATCTTGTGTCTCGGATTACCTTATGACTATGCCTTTTGCGATCGTAAACTAGATACGGCATCACGCCCGGGGGACGACTATCAATTCGACGGAATCGGGGCGTGACATAATGGTATCAGAGCATGGCTTTACGTCCTTGGCCTCCAGTGTCGAGTTTCTAGTCTCAAACCGTTGACCTCGTATCGATGAGATGAGTTGTTCCATATGCTGAACCCAGGACATTTCTGAAACTAACGAGAGTTGCCTTTCTTTTCCCTACAGTTGCGGGAGCTCGGGCAGAGGATGAGATGAGCGCTTACAGCGACTCGAGTAGTTCCAGACCCGAGCATTCCGTCAACCCAAGGGCATGACGCCTACAATAGCTGGATCTTCCGGCGATCCGATGCAACGGATGCTGTAGATGCTCGAAATGAAGCAACGTCAAAATGAGCTCCATCGTCGGCAGGCGGATGCTCGTCAGGCCCATTTCGATAATCTTTTCGAGGCTCAATTCAAGCTGCAACAACAGCAGCTGAATACACTCCAACAAATCGTACAATCGGTCGTGGCCAACAACAATTCCACGATGATGCCTGTCGTGACCGAGCCTGCAGTTCGATCCAATAAAGCTGAACCGGAGGCACCCGTGCTCTCACCTGCGGCACCGAGAAGTTCTAACTTAGACGTGTCAAAATTTATGAAAAACTGCCGCACTTCCTTCAACGGCACAGAAGATCCCTCCGTAGCGATCGACTGGTTGGAGGAGCTGGAAGACAAGTTCGTGCTTCTGGGTGTCGAAGACCCGAAGAAAGTCGCATGTGCTCAACTTCTACTTTGAATGAACACGCACGATTGGTGGGTCGTGCAGAAGCGGGCAATTCGACGTGAAGACGAGACGACGGCGATCTCATAGGCCACATTAAAAAATGTGTTCGAGACTGAATATCTTTCTGGCGTGCGACAACGGAAAAAGAAAACGAATTTATGCAGTTGAGACAAAGGAATATGACTGTATGACAATATGCGGCCGAATTCAACAAACTGGCCAAATTTGCTGGAGCCTATCTAACTACCACTGCAAGTCGAGCTCGACGATTCGATGTGGGCCTGTGTTTCTATTCGTGCTCATATTTCGGTGCCTGAATACAAAACCATGGACGAAGCACTCAACCATGCCCTCCGTCTGGAGTTCGAGTATCCTCCTGCTACTACTGGCGCTGTTCATTTTAATAACAAAAGCCATAGTAATGCGGGAGGCAATACTACACACAAGCGTCAAAATTGCGATAACGTAGGCGGCAACCAGACGAAGGATCAAATAGTCTGTAATTTCTGCCACAAAAAGGGACACATGGCCAACGAGTGCCGATTGAAGAACGGAGCATGCTTCGGGTGCGGCCGAATGGAGCACATTGCACGAAATTGTCCAGAGAAGGTCGAACCAGCGCCCCCCAACAACATCAACAGAACCAAGGCCAAGCACCTCGGGCTCCACAGACCGCACCCCAGAATGGTCGGGACCGTCGCCCCAATGCTTAGGGCCGCATCTATGCCATGACTCGAGACGAAGCATTCGCATCTGACACAGTCGTGACAAGTATACTACAATTCAATAATAAACCTGCTCGTGTATTATTTGATTCAGGTGCCACGTATAGTTTTATATTGACGGACTTCACCGTCGAGCAAAAATTTCTCCTGATACCACTGGGTCTTGATCTTACTGTTAACATACCGTCGGGTATGCCACTACTTGCAAATTTAGTCTGCGGAGACGGAATCATCTGTATAGGTGGTCAGAAGATCAGTCTTAATGCGATAGTTCTAGATATTAACGACTACGACATCATTCTGGGGATGGATTGGCTCAGGCCGTGCAACGCAACCATAGACTGTGCTGAAAAGAGGGCCACATTCCGCATACCTGGAGTGCCTGAATTCTGCTATTCTTGTGGTGAGACGTCGCCGACATGCATGGTGATCTCCGTAATATCTGCTCGACGGATGCTGCATGCCGGGTGCGAAGGCTATCTAGCGTCCGTTCGAGACATGTGACAGGATGGTACAAACTGGGTCAGACTGACATTGTGGCAGAATTTTCAGATGTGTTCCCGGGCGAACTACCTGTGTCATATCCCTGTTTTAGAAATAGGTATGACTATATTTTGACCGTATTATTGTATTTGGATGGATTTTAATTTTTGGGTATTCTTGAAATTTTTATTATTTTCTTGGAGGTAATTTTATCCTCATTATTATTATTTATTATTAATTTTCTTGTTCCTAATCTACCCTCCCAAAATATCTACCCTCTCTCTCTTTCTCTGGAGAAAACCCTAACCCTAACCCAAACCCTCACTCCCCTCTCACTCAGCCGCCACCACCCCTCACCTTTCTCTCCACTCCCGATCCCTCTCCCCCACGGATCGGCCCGAGCTCCCCTCTCTCACTCGCTCTCAGCTCCCTCTCCCTCCAGATCTCCCTCACCTCCTCTCCCTCGGCGTCTGGCCGGCCAGCTTGCCATGCGGCCCCCTTCAGCCACTGCGACCACCACCATCTTCGCCGCGGCCACGCCGGCCGCTACGACCATCGCCGCCATCATTATCGTCATCTTCTTCACCACCACCATTTCCAGCCACCACTACTTCCACACCTCCGCCACCGACCTCCAGTCGGCCGCCCGTCACCCCCACGACCACCGTCGCCCTCGTCGTCGTCTCTCCGGCCAGCGGGCGCAGCACCGCCACCACTTCCATCTCTCCCTCTCCCGCTGTTCCGGCGCTCGCCACCACCGCGACCGCCCTTGTCTCGGCCACCGCCGCCAACTCCCATCTCTCTGTCTCCTCCTCTGCCGTCGGGTGCCCCCGACCCGACCTGGCCGAGTCCCCCTGGTGAGCTCCGCCACCCTCTCTCCCCTCCTCGGGCTGTGAGCTCCTCGGGAAGCGAGCCTCTCGATCGGCGCGCCTCGGGCAGCGTGCTGCCTTGAGCAGTGCGCTGCCTCGTACAGCGTGTTCCTTGGGCAGCGTACCCTCGGTGGGTGCACCCCTCATTTTTGTGCTACCTCGGGACACGTGTCTCGAGCTTCGTACACCTCGAACAACGGGACGCTTTGGGCCCCGCGTTGTTTGGGTTGCATGCCATCTCGATTGCGTGCCTCGGTGTGTGAGCTGTTTCGATTTTTGTGCACCCCGATCCACGTGCTGCCTTGGGCAGCGGGGCCTCGAGCCCCGTGCTGCCTCGGGCACCGTACCCCATTGGTTTGCGTGTTGCCTCGTTTATGTGTCTCGGCCTTTATGCCCATCTCGATTTTCGTACCGCTCTGATTTGCGTGCCGCCTCGGTTGCGTACCACTTTGATCTCCGTGCATTGGCTTGCGTGCATGCATCGATTTACGTGCCGCATTGGCATGTGTGCCACCTTGGACTTTCTGCCATCTCGGTTTGCGTGACGTACGGATTTACGTGCCGCCTTGGTTTGTGTATCACTTTGGACTCCGCACCGCATTGATTTGCGTGCTTCCTTGAATCTCGCTCTGTCTCGATTGCGTGCACGCCGATTTGCGTATCGCGTTGATTCGTGTGCCATTCCGATATTCGTGATTTCCTCGATCTATGTGTACGTCTCGATTTACGTGCACGTTGTCTCTGTTCATCTCGATTCTCGTGCGCGTCTCGATATACGTGTACGTCTCGGTTTGCGTGTCCGCGTCGGTCCGCGTGCCTCAGTTTCCATGCGAGATCCCTGCACTGCTTGGGACCCACACGGTATAGCCTTCTGCCATCTTATGTATTTTATTATTTTATTATTAATTCTAATAATTGTTTATTATGTGTTCTGAGGATCTCGATTGGCGTGCTAGCTTGGATCGCGACTGCCGAAGACTTGCTTACCTAGCCGAGCCCTCTAGGCAAGTATCCCTTGCTCATCGACGGCTCTTCCTCTCTCCTGGATTTTATGGCATTTAATTAATTTGTACTTGTAAACTGTATAACCATGATTAGTGTAGCCTAGTAGTAGAACTGCCATGATGATAACTTAGGATAGCTTGGTCCGATACCGGGATAGACCGTATCGGACAACTCGGATGGGTCATCCACACCTCCGAGGACACGAGCACGACTCACATGTATGGATTGTCCCCATATGCCCCGTGTCCGACTCGCGGTCGGGTAACGTTTTGGCTAACTGTTTCTATGACTTTGTTTGTGGCTTGATATGAGTGTAGGTCTTGGTGCGCCCTGCGTGGTGATTCTTGCTGCATGTGTTGGTTTGGCGCCCAGTACGCATTGTAGTGCGGCTGGAGGCCGAGACTTAGTGTTCTCGGCTAGGATTGGTGCCCAGTACGCATCGTAGTGCTACTGGTAGCTGAGACTTAGTGTTCTCAGCCCGCGAGTCCGTAATTCTGCGATTCTGCGGCGGGTTGCGCTGAGTGGTTTTAGCCCCTATTCGTAGGGTGCTCCCATCCAGATTACAAAGGAGACTCTGGATTTTTCAGAATTCCCAGTTGGGAATTTGGTTCGAAGGATTAGGCAGAACCATTCCTTTGGTTTGCTGGACTGACTCATGCATGTTCTTCTTGGTATGGCATCCCTGACCCTATTACCTGCTAGGTAGACTCCCGACAGATTAGTCGCCTAGCGTCTTGCCTGTCTTGTCCGTCGGATTGTAAGGAGAGCGGTTCTACTCGGGTGAAGGTCTGCAACCCTGGTCCTTGTTTGGTTTAAGGGTTGTGGATCTGATCCAGAGTGGTTCACGCAATCCTTACCTTTTCGACGGTATCCCATTGGACTCTTGACTCATGACTCTTCTTTAGATGGTGTTCTAGTTTAGTGTTATCCATTATCTGTCCTGTCCGCCGGATTGTGTAAGGAGAGCGGTTCTACTCGGGTGAAGGTCTGCAACCCTGGTCCTTGTTTGGTTTAAGGGTTGTGGATCTGATCCAGAGTGGTTCACGCAATCCTTGCCATTTTCCGACGACGTTGATTAGTGTTGACCCATATTGGGATTATGATCTTATTCGAGGATTGACTATGAGGAGATATGATATTGAGATAGTGGTTATGGTAGACTAAGTGGATTCTTAGATAGTGTTACTAGTTCTTTGGTGATGTTCTAATTTGATCAGATATGTCTTGAGGACTCTTGGATTTTGATACTGGTGCGAGTGTCTCGCGGAACGAGGAGAATATCGAGGGTATTATATAATTTTTATTCGACTTCCCAAACGCCCAAATCCGGTACCTTTGTGTATTCCGGTAGTTAGAGAACCTGGTTGATTGCTGTGTCTTGGTAGTTGAGGGGCTTGTTTTCTAGTGGCTTGTGATCATTGACTAGGAGGATTCTTGTGAGTCTGAGGGCCTAGCATTGTTAGGGGGAATGAGATTGGTATTTGGTGGTTGTCTTTATTGACGTGATATTCACTCCTCATGGATGGGAGGCACTTGATAGATCGATTAGGTGGATAGACCGACTTGATGATTGGAGCTGTAGGCTCCCATATATGCTTGAGATGTTATTATAGTAGAGGTTCTGGTCTTGTACTTGACCTGATATCCATGCCACGATATGGGCAGATGACTTCTTGTGACTGACAGAGTTGTCCTTGTCCCAGACCTGACTACCTGTATCGTACTATAAGTCCAGCTTACCCTGTGAGGTACTGGCCCTGATTGCACTGCGGTGCCCTTTGTCTATTGGCACTTTGAGGTGCTACTTCCATGATTATATGGCATTGCGATGCCATCATGATATTCTGGCTATATATATGATTACCTGCACGGGTATCTGGTAGTTGGCCTGTAGTCTTAGCGTGGTTAGGATTGCTTGCTTGCTTGTTGCATAACACTAAGGATGGATCACAACTGGGACTATAGGTGCCGAGGCTGATTCTTACTTAGCGTTCTCGTACTGAGGTACGACATCTAGGAGGATGAGCATGTGACCACGGCATGTGATTCCGGATAAATGTAGGGTTAATCTAGGCAACTAAAATGGTAGAAGCATTGGGAGGGAACGGAATCCCGAGATCGTGTATTACCGGCCGCCACAGGCTCGTCCTGGCACGTCGGGGTTGGCCGCCACGGATATGGCAGTATCCGACTACTATATGTACTCCTACTTAGCACGGTGGCCTTCCGAGGGACCGTGCATACCTACCTGCTATGCGTTATTTGGCCTCGCTAGCCCTTGCGGGATATGGCACGATCTGAGGATTCCTATATTGTATTGTTGGGGTAACCCAACCTCCACATAGACAGCCGTAGGCATTTGAGTGGCCGCTTATTTATAGAATTGTTTGGCTTGTTGCTTGCTAAGCTGGCTGACACGTAACGCTGTCCCGACGCAGTAATTCATTCCCTTGTTCTTGTTTGATGTAGGGATGGGTTACTGTTCCGATGAGACTACGAGTTCCAGTTGGCGATGCAAGTATTAGTGGATATTAGGAGGATTGTGATGATCGTTGGTTACTTACGTATTAGTAGTTGGATTGCTGCCTTATATTCTGTAATCGTGCGTTGGTACCGCACGATCCCTTACCTTATTTACTATTTTTAGATGCTATTCCTGTCATATTATATCCTGCTGGTTTTCTTCGTCCGTCCTTGAGCCTTCCTTTCGGTACTTGCTACGGTTGGCCTGACCAACCCTGGATTGTTCCCAGATTGCCTGTGACCGACCATGTGGATCTTCCAGACTTGACTTGGAGGACGTGCTTCAGTTTCTGACCATAAGGGAACTGTGTGGGAAGGTATTCTTGTCTACATTATTTCTTATTGTAGACTCTCTGATTATCATATGAGTATTTTTATTTTCATATGATTATCTTTTGTCGTTATTTCATTGATTATTGCCTGTGGATATGAGATCGGATTTAGGCCATAGACTGCTTGCATGCTAGGACCCAGCAAGATTGACAGCCACGATCGCCGTATGACGTTTTATACCTCATACGGAGTAGCTGGCCTAGTCCGTCCCAGTATTTTGGTACTGGGGCGTGACAAGGTTTTAGTGGCCCATGCAGGTCTCGTTTTGAGATATTGTTGGGTATCACATGATTGTTGATCTCAGTCCACTATTCCTTGGGATTCTAACTTGCTACACTTGCCCTTCGCTCCTTGAACTTGTGAATTGGTCCTCATCTCTACCTGGACCTATTTTGCTTTGCCCTGTCATTTGTTGTTATACCCCGATCCTTGTTTGATAGTTATGATCCTATAGTTGGTCATGTCGATCGTTTTATCCGATGAGATGTCATCTTATCTCCATCATTGGGTTACTTGATTATCTGTCTTGGGCTCTGTACCTCTACCGGTGTTTCACCTTGGTTGATTTCTTGTTATCCCTTTCGTGTGTTGACTTCGTGTTGACTTAGTATCATTATCGCCCTCTTCGAGCGTTGGCTGGATTGCTGCGGAATGAAGATTCCATCTGGACTCTGAGGTTGGATATTTTAACATTTGTTGAGTATCCGAGGGATATTCTTGTATCGATTCGGCTTCCTTTATTCCGGACAGTTCCGCACTCATGATTATCTGTTTCATATTATTTTTATAAATAAACTTGCTATACATTATATTTTGATATGGATCCTTGGTTTGGAGTATTTTCCTACGGATATGGAGTATTTTTCCTAGAAGGGCCATCTTGTGGTTATTATTGAATATATTTTTGGATGTGTGTTACGATTCACCTGGATTTTGGATTTTGATGGTTTTCTAGGACTCGTTATATTGTTAGAGATTTTGTGATTTTAGTGATTCGGATATTTGGGTTATGGATTTGATTCGTTTTGGGTATTTGTCAAGAGTACCGGGTGACCCTAGTATACCTTGACGGCGTGGTAACGAAAGTTGCAGCCGATCGATTATAGTGTCATGGTGAATCTTTTGCAGCCATTCCGGGTGGCGTGGCAAGGAATGACCATGACACACATTTTTCGGATATTGGGAAACTACAGTCGTCGGCTCGAGACAGATATCCTGTGATTTATGATTTTAAGCAGATTTTCATGCAGTGGGGCTTTCAGGTTTTCTGATACTGTTTTGATATTTTGTACTTGTTTTTGATTTATGGAGTTATTTCGTGCATGTGAGATTTTGACTTTTCGGGATTACTTTATTGTTTGGATTTACCTTACGAGTTGATTTATGTAGCCACACACTGTTCTCTTTGACGTTTTCATATTGAGATTTTGTTCGTTTCTTATTGTATTACTTGATTTCTGTAAGGTGGGTAGAGTTTTCATGCAATATATATGTACTAGTTTTGAAAACCCTATTTTGATAATTTTGAAATTTCGAGGACGAAATTTTTGTAAGGTGGGTAGGATGTCATATCCCTGTTTTAGAAATAGGTATATGACTGTATTTTGACCGTATTATTGTATTTGGATGGATTTTAATTTTTGGGTATTCTTGAATTTTTTTTATTTTCTTGGAGGTAATTTTATCCTCATTATTATTATTTATTATTAATTTTCTTGTTCCTAATCTACCCTCCCAAAATATCTACTCCCTTTCTCTCTTCCCTGGAGAAAAACCCTAACCCAAACCCTACTCCCCTCTCTCACTCAGCCGCCACCACCCTCACCTTTCTCTCTCACTCCCGATCCCTCTCCCCCACGGATCGGCCCGAGCTCCCCCTCTCTCACTCGCTCTCAGCTCCCTTCCTCCAGATCTCCCTCACCTCCTCTCCCTCGGCGTCTGGCCCGGCCAGCTTCGCCATGCGGCCCCCTTCAGCCACTGCGACCACCACCATCTTCGTCGCGGCCACCGCGGCCGCCACGACCATCGCCGCCATCATTATCGTCATCTTCTTCACCACCACCATTTCCAGCCACCACTACTTCCACACCTCCGCCACCGACCTCCAGCTCGGCCGCCCGTCACCCCCACGACCACCGCCGCCCTCGTCGTCGTCTCTCCGGCCAGCGGGCGCAGCACCACCCCACTTCCATCTCTCCCTCTCCCGCTGTTCCCGGCGCTCGCCACCACCGCGACCGCCCTTGTCTCGGCCACCGCCGCCAACTACCATCTCTCTGTCTCCTCCCTCTGCCGCCGGATGCCCCCGACCCGACCTGGCCGAGTCCCCCTTGTGAGCTCCGCCACCTCTCTCCCCTCCTCGGGCTGTGAGCTCCTCGGGGAGCGAGCCTCTCGATCGGTGCGCCTCGGGCAGCGT
>JANAVB010024553.1:0-22624 GCA_029216955.1 Iris pallida
ACATGATATGCGCCTATCGCGACATGCGCCTCATGTGGCTCAACTGCGACATGATATGAGTATGCGTGTGGTTGCGCCTACCGCGACATGCACCTCATACAACATGCGCCTACTCGACATGCGCCTTAATGCGGCTCATGCGCGACATGATTGCGGCTACTGCGACATGTGTGCCTTCCGTGACATGCGCCTCATTGCAACATGCGCCTACTGCGACATGCGCCTTCTGCGACATGCTGTGTGCCTTCCGCGACATGCGCCTCATTGCAACATGCGCCTACTGCGACATGCTGTTCGTGCTGCAGATGAATATAGGAACGAACCAAAATACTTTTTGCCATAACTTCCACAAAATAAATCGAAATCTAACTTTTCAAAAGCCAAACTTTAGTAGAATCAAATTCTCTACAACATGGAACCACTTAATTTCGAAACAACAATGTTTGATAGATCAAAACCTAAATTTCATATGAAAACCAAAACTATGAAAACCAAAACTTAAAACTTAGATCTACACCCAACCATCCATGGAAAACAAAAACTTCAAGACCTAAACTTGTAGAGGAAGAGAAGATGAATAACATAAACTAAAAATAATTGGGGATGCATGAAATCCCTCATGGTGTGCAAGATGTACTTGCCTCTCCAAATGGGTTAGGGTTTGGTGGAGGAGTAAATGTGAATGAATGAAGAGAGAGAGTGGAAGAAGAACTTTTATATCAAGGTCAAGTGGATCTCCACCATTCATTCTCTCTACAAAATCCAAGCCATCCATTCCTTTCCATGTTGAACCAAACCGAACCAAGTTGGTTTCCAATGAACCGAAATGAACCAAGAGCCAAGAAAAAGCAGAAAATAAAATACAAAAATAATAAGCGCAAATTTGAAGAATTTAAATACAGAATAAATGCATGATAATATTGAATAAGTACATTCAAGAAGTACGTATAAAATACTCTATTCTGGGAACGGGGAGTGATAAAACCAATTCAACAATTCCAGTTCAAAACAGAAACCTAAAACCCAGTTTTCAGTCCAAAATCAAACTCCCAGATTTTGAGCCCAACACAATGCCAAAACATCCCAAAATCGATACACCATTAGTAAACATGTAGGTACACTTCATTAAGGTCTTAAACAATACAATTAACAGTATTAAATAGGTAAATTTGATGTCAAAGTTCATATTTGAAAACTGGAAAACAGTGAATAAAAGACTGATACTTAGGTTTCAGAAATAATTGGGTAAATGTGAAATTGACATCGAAACCAAACTAAAATACAAATCTAATGGTTGGTAATGAAACTAGGGTTTGTGTACGTGTCCATCAGTGTGTTTGTGTCCACCCAAGTGGACACAAACGTGTCCAAACAGTTTAAAACACGAAACAGTGCAAAACTGGAAAATCCTCGTGCACGTGGTTCCAGTGCTCGTGCACACGACACGACACGACACGACGACACAGATCTCGTGATCGTGTCCCAGTGTCGAGGGGACTAGGGCTAGGTCGGGGATACCCTGATTCGTGTCCACGACACGCGTGTGTGCATTACGACACGCGTATCAGTGCTGGAAATCGGCTATAGCCGATACAGTGTAAACCCAATGCACGGCTTCGTGCGTGTCCGACACGACACGAGAGGCCCTAGGACTTGACACATGTGGTGTCAGTCAGTGTCCCGTAGTGTGTGTCAAATCTCACGTGTCGAAGTGTCGTGTCCTGCGCGCAAAAGGCCCCGAGTAGCAGGGGAATCAATACTGCCTGCGCGCGGTGTGTAACCGCGTGTTCGTGTCCACAATCCGACACGACGCGACACGAAATCCTACCAGGACACTAGAAACCTATAAGCAAGGTTAAAACCTAATTTTCTATTCAAATAGTTTCCTAAAAATAAATCGAAATGCCCTTTGGGGCATTTCATCAAACACTTAAACACATGGACTGATACGTGTCCAAATGGGACACGAATCGGACACGAAATCCTACAAAAATCTAGGGTTAGCTAGGGGACACCTAGATCTAGGTTAGAATGCAATAATAACAGCAATTACAATAGGTTTTGAAGGAGTTACCTATAGGTGTCAAATCCTCAATAAAACTCCAAAGAGGGGTGTTCCTCTTGATAGCCAAACTTCTCCCAATTGTCCAAACTCTGAAATATTCTTACATAAACAGCAAGAACAGAAAAATTAGAACCTAATGCAATTGGTTTGGGGGAAAAATGAATTGAAATGGATTTTCTATAATTAAAGAAGATGGAGACTAACCTCTTTCTAAAACTTTGCAAATATTTCTAAGGAGGCTAGCCCTATTTTCTAGGAGCATTAAATAGGGGGGGGGGGGAAGAGACCTTAGTGGCCGGCCATGGGTGTATTGGGCTAGGTTAGGGTTCCAATATTGATCTATGGGCTTCCATGGGCCAAAATCACTAATCATGACTTGTGAAATCACAAGCCATTTCCTAATCAATTCAAATCCTAATTTCCACAAAATAAATCTAATTGGTTAATTATCACTAACTTAGGTTAAGCTAGGTTTACCATAACCTACCCAATAGTCATGGCCTAGGTTAGCCTCTAGGACAGTCTCCTAAGTCAACACTAGTCAAAGTCAAAACTAGCACCAAATCAATTATACAAAAAAACTAAAAATTCTAATAATTATAATTAATAATAATAATCCCAAAATAATTCCAAAATTTTAAAATGACCAAAATACCCTCATGCTAGAAAAGTGGTAGTGACAAATCTACCCTCCTTAAAATAATTTCGTCCTCGAAATTATAGGCGAAACTAAACTGCTGAGAAGGATAGAAAAGTATACCTCAAGGTCCAAAAAGATAGGGGTACCGCTCGAGCATCTCATCCTCCCGCTCCCAAGTAGACTCTCCTGGAGAATGATACCTCCATGCGACGCGTACCAAGGGTATCACCTGGTTCCTCAGTACATTCTCTCGGCGATCCAGAATCTCCACAGACTGCTCTTGATAACTGAGAGTAGGTCCAACCTCAATCTCCGAATGATCGAGCACATGGCTAGGGTCAGCCACGTACCGTCTCAACTGTGATACGTGGAATACGTTGTGAACTCCCACTAGTGCAGGTGGCAAGTCTAGCCTGTATGCCACGTCACCGACTCTCCCGCTGATAACGAAAGGGCCGATGAAGCGCGGGCTAAGCTTCCCACTTCCACCAAAACGTATCGTACCACGAGTCGAAGATATCCGCAGAAAGATCATGTCTCCAACCTAATCACAAGCAAGGTCTCAAGTTACTAAAAATCAAACACGATCAATCAAACAAATAAAAATACATCCTACTTATAATCATATCTCTAAATCTGTACCTCAAACTCCAACGGCCTCCGGTGGCTATCGACCCAGTGCCGATGTCTGTCCTGTGCCACGCGAAGTCTGTCCCTGATGAGCTTACCTTCTCAGCTGCGTCAACAACCATCTCTGGTCCCAGTAAAGCTCGCTCTCCAACATCATCCAAGATAAGGGTGTACGACACCTACGCCCGTATAGAGCCTCAAAAGGTGACATCTCAATGCTGGCCTGATAACTGTTGTTGTAAGCAAACTCCACCAACTGCATGTCCTCAAGTGTCTGAATAGTCCTCTCTGACTGTCCGTCTGGGGGTGGTATGCAGTACTAAACTTGAGCTAAGTGCCCAAACTAGTCTGCAGACTCCTTCAGAAATGGGAAGTAAAGCGACTATCCCGATCTGAGACAATGCTGACGGAAACTCCGTGAATCCTGACTATCTGCCTCATGTACAACTCCGCAAGCCTCTCTGTAGACGTACCCACCTTGAATGGCAAGAAGTGGGCCGATTTGGTCAACCTGTCAACGATGACCCAAATCGCGTCTTTTCCTCCTGGTGTATGCGACAACCCAGATACGAAATCCATGGTGATATGTTCCCACTTCCACTCTGGAATAGACAACGGCTGCAATAATCCTCCGGGCCTCTGCCTCTCTGCCTTGACTTGCTGACAGACCAAGCATCTAGCAACGAAGTGGGACACCTCCCGCTTCATCCCGTACCACCAGACATGCTCTCGCAGATCCCTGTACATCTTGTTGGCACCAGAATGTATAGAGTACTGCGATCTGTGAGCCTCCTGCATGATCTGCTCTCTGAGCTCCCCGCCATGCACACATAACCTGGAACCGTGCCTCAAGGCACCATCCTCTGCAAGTGAAAACTCGCCATCCTCCAACCCTGCACGAACCTGCTCTCGGATACACCGCAGAGCCACATCCTCGAACTGCGTCGCCTTGATCCTCTCCATCAAGTCCGACTGTATCTGAAGGCCCCATAACTGCATCTGCACTCCGAGCACAGTCACCTCAATCCCAAGGCTCTCCAAGTCTGCAAGCAAGTGCCGATCCATAGTCTAACACATGGCTGTCGGATACCTACTTAAGGTATCGGCAACCACGTTGGCCTTCCCCGGGTGATACTGAAGTGAGATGTCAAAGTCCTTCATCAACTCTAGCCATCTGCGCTGCCTCATGTTGAGCTCTTTCTGTGTAAACACATACTTCAAGCTCTTGTGATCTGTGAAAATCTCCACCCTCTCGCCATACAGATAGTGCTTCCACAACTTCAAAGCAAAAATCACCGCTGCCAGCTCTAGGTCATGGGTAGGGTAGTTCTTCTCATGGGGACATAACTGCCTGGAAGCATAGGCAATCACCTTCCCATGCTGCTGCAAGACACAACCCAGCCCCTTCCCTGAAGCATCACTATAAATAGTGAATCCACCTGATCCTGAAGGCAATGTTAGAATCAGAGCTGTCGTAAGCCGCTTCTTCAACTCATCAAAAGCTGCCTGACGCTCCTCTGACCAAACATACTCAGCATCCTTCCGGGTCAACCGAGTCAACGGCTCTGCAACCCGGAGAAATTCTGCACAAATCTCCTATAATATCCTGCCAGCTCCAGGAAACTCCTGATCTCTACCACTGAAGTCGGCGCTGTCCAAGCCTCAACTGCTGTGATCTTCTTCGGGTCCACTGAGATACCATCTCCAGTCACCATATGACCCAAGAAGTCAACTCTGTCTAGGAAGAACTCGCACTTCGAGAGCTTGCCATACAATCTCTCCCTCCTGAGTGTCTCCAGAACTACTCTCAAGTGCTCCTCGTGCTCCTCCTCTGTCTTGGAATATACCAAGATATCATCAATGAACACCACCACGAACTTGTCCAAGTCTAGTGGAACACCTTGTTCATTAGGTTCATAAACACTGCTGGTGCATTGGTCAGCCCAAATGGCATAACCAAAAACTCAAACTGCCCGTACCGCATCCTGAAAGCGGTCTTGGGAATATCCTCCCCCTTCACCTTCACCTGGTGATAACCTGACCTCAAATCAATCTTGGAGAACACCCGAGCTCCGCTCAACTGATCAAAGAGATCATCGATCCGCGGCAGTGGGTATCTGTTCTTGATCGTCAGGTTGTTAAGTGCCCTGTAGTCGATACACATCCGTACCGATCCATCCTTCTTGGGTACGAAAAGTACCGGTGCACCCCAAGGTGAAGAACTCGATCGGATGAAGCTCTTGTCCTGCAGCTCATCCACCTGCTTCTTTTGCTCCACCAATTCGCTGTTGTTCACTCGATAGACATGCTGAGAAATCGGTTCCACGCCGGGAACCAAGTCTATCGAGAACTCTACATCCCTGTCCGGTGGAAGCCCTGGCAACTCCTCTGGGAATACGTCCATAAACTCTGCGATCAAGGGATGCGGAGCCACCTGCTCCTCAACTGAAGCTCCACAGAAGACTCCGCCGTCCTGCTCTGCCTGCCGGGGTATACTCAAACTCTGGCTCTCCTGGCGTCCCAAACAAAACTCTACCCCCTCGGCAATCAATGCGGACGTGGTGTCTACTCAACCAGTCCATACCTAATATAATGTCGTAGTTCGGTAGTGGCATGACGAGTAGACTCACTCCCAACTCTCGAGCTCCCAATAAGACGCTCCGCCCTCTGCAAACATCACTCACGAGGATGACCCCACCCCCGGTCGTGATCTTGCAGGTCCTAGGCAATGGTTCAGAAACCAGACTGTGTCTAATAGCATACGATACTGACACAAAGCTGTGGGAAGCTCCGAATCAAAGAGTGCAAATGCTGGAAGAGAGTCGAGAAGAACCGAACCTGCTATCAGCTCTCTGATGGCCTCTGCATCGTCAGCCGCCATAGCGAAAGCTCGCCCCTGCTATCCACCTCGTGCCTGCTGCTGGTGCTGCTGGAACCTCTGCTACTGGGTCTGCAGGGCTGGTCCCCTCTGCTGGCCTGCTGGAGCCTTGGCTCCTCCTCCCTGAGCTCCTCGCCCAAAAGCCCCAGGGCAATCCCTCAACTGTGATCTCCCGCACCACAAAGTAGGTACTTGCCTAGCTTTTTCCTGCACTCATGGATCATGTGCCCCGACTTCTTGCAGAAGGCACAAACGACTACCTGCTGCTGACGGGGTGCCTGCTGTTGATGTCTCTGCTGCTGCTGCTGAAGAGATGCAGACCCTGCTGCTGATACTGCTGAACTAGCCTCTGCTGCTGAAAGTGCTGCTGGAAGTGAGGCCTCTTGGCCTGCCCCTGACTGCTGCTACCACCCTGGAAGTCACGACCCCTCTTCTGCTTCAGCCTTAGGTCGTCTTCCGCCGCCATAGCCTCAAAAAATATCTCAGCAAATGTAGCGTTCCGGTCGCTCTTAGTCAGCGACCGAACCTCGCTAATCAAGCCCCGGCGAAACTTTCTCGCCTTCGTCTTCTCGGTCAAGTCATCTATAAATCGGACCAGTCTACAAAACTCCCCAGCATACTCAGCTACAGTCTGGTTCCCCTGAACCAGACCCTCGAACTGTGCCTCGATACCTCCCAAGGCCACATCAGGAAAGAACTGCTCCTTAAACAGCTCCTTGAACTGGGCCCAAGTCTGGCCCTCAACTCCCACCCTGGGATCTGTCTGATACCACGCACGGGCTAAGTCCTGCATCTGACTGTCCGCCGCCTCGATCTGGAGTCGATCTGGTATCTCCGCCAGTCGGAAGATCTCCTCGATATGCTCTATACAGTCGTCTGCAATATGGATGCCCTCTGTGCCGAAGAACTCCCGAGGGTGCATCTTCTGGAAGTCCTGTATGTCCTTCTCCCTCCGACGGGGCTGCTGCTGGGCCTACTGAGCAGTAATCATCTCGACTGTAGTGCGAACCAGCTGGTGTGCCTCATCGATCCCCTGACAGAAATTGGTAGTCTGCCTCGTCTGCTGCTGGTGGGACTCCAGAATCCTCTCCACGAAGTAGAAGAGATGTGCAACATCTACCATCCCCGCGGGCGGAGGCTGCTGCGGTGGAAGGATCTCAGGAATCACAATGCTCGGCCTCCTGACTGGTGGAGGTTCTCCTCCAAAAGTGGCAGAAATACCGACTCCTGAGGGCTGCAGTGGCCCTGTGGCACCGGGAGCTGCTGCTGCTGAGGTCGAGAGGTGCTAGACCCCTCTCCAGCGTCTCCCAGTCCAGGGCGATGCGATCTCGTCTCAACCATCCTGGAGACAGATCAAACAAGAAACAATTACTGAGAATGAGTCGAAATATCAAAGGACAGTTTAAAATTTCTAAGAAGACAATAAGCAGCAAAATAGATATACGGAATCTGATAAGGAGTTTTTCCTAGTGTGATTGAGTGCCTTCAAAAATATACTAATTTCTACTGCAGGCTGCAGCGATATTCTAGTTCGAATACCACTACATTTCTAACCTAGACCTGCAAGGGCCACCACTAAAAACGTGTCACGACCCGCACCCTAGAGTAAGGGCACGAGACGTGGGTACGTCCAGCCTACGCCGCAGTGTCGGCGGTAGAACGCTGTCATAGGTCACAACATCTAACAGTTTAAGGTAATAACAGTTATACCCCGAATGGGGGTGACATAACAGAATATATCTCAATCACAGCTAAGGTAGAATACGATAAGATAGAATGATATAAAAGATGCAAGAATCCAAATCCACGGAAATACAAATAGAGAGAGCTAAGTGTCTAGATAACTCCACTAACATCCAGACATAATACAGATCCAAATATATACAACTCCATCTCCAATGCTATAAAATAAGATAAAGACATCTATGGAGCAACAGTCTCTACTGCTAAGGGATCCGACTGGAAGTCCGGATCGCAAGTGTCCTCTAAGGCTGTCCCATAGAAAGTATCTAAGCAGGCCTCCTCCTCGTCCTCTGTAAAATTTGCAACAGGTCTAATCAGGACAAAACGACACATATCTCTTAATACAGTTCATAGCAGGTTAGGAGTATAAAGCATGCATAGAGTAAAATATAGAAAGTGCTGAAAAGGAAGTACGAGTAAACAGGAGATATTTGTAACTGAAAGTAAATACATGATAGTAAAGACTGTAAGTGGCTACGTGATTTAGAGTACAATATGGTTATGTAAACGGCTTAGGAGCACATGAATACAACTAAGAAGCACATGATACCTACTGGGGATAGTGTTCACATAACCAATTCTACTCATCCCCCCCAATCAATACACAAGGATCCATTCAAGTTACGTTATAGGCACATGAATATAGCTAAAGATACATAAACTCATGTAATGAGTAGTACATGAGACACATGACAGCACATGAAAGCACATGAGAACATGTAAATACATGAACTAGTACGAGTACAAGGAGTACCTGATGCACATGATAAAGTACATGAACATGAAATATCCGATGCACCCGTAGAGGGATAACATCTCAGGAAAGGATCCATATAGTACTAATCCGTGAAGATACGTGTCAGCATCGAGTAAAGTAATCTAGAGCAAGAGTATAGTCCAGACAAGTATGAAAAGATCAGAGAATGTACTCGCCTGATATCTGAATGTCCAAGATGAAAGTACTGTCCGAGGAGTGGTGTCTGGATCCTATTTAGAACAGTACAGGTCACAACAAGTCCAGAATAGTAATAAGATGCACTACAATGCATTCTACATGAATCTAGGTCAATCTAGACCAAAGTCAACTCTTGGTTAACTCTGGTCAACCCTAGAAGTCAAACTAGGTCAACCAAGTCAAACAAGTCTATAATAGTCTAACTAGTCTATTCTAGGTCTAACAAGACTAAACAAGACCAATCTAGACTCCATACTAGGCATTCAAGCCACCCATAGGCCATAGGCTATACTATGCCTATGAGCCAAACCATACTCACATAACAAGTCAAAATATATCTAATATAATCACTCTAATATAAATACACACATTGATATATTATATAATATAACTTAGAAAATACATAACCTATAGGCTACTATATGTATATCAACATACATATAATATATATGATGTTATACGCACATTATGTAATTTATATAGGATATATATACATCTCAATTTATATATACATGTATATATATTTTTTTTATATACATGTATATGCATATGTACATATGTAGAAATTTACACTTGTGCTCATGTGTGTGTGTGTTAGGCTAGAGGGTGTGAGTGAAAGTGTCACAAGTGCCATAGGAGTGTGTGTGTGAGACATGAGAGAGTGAAAGGGTGTGTGTGGCATGAGTGTGTGTGTGTTTTAGTGAATGAAAACATGAGTATGTGTGTGCAGGAATTGACATGTGTGTGCAAGAGGGCATGTGTTCAAGTGTGTGTGTTAGACATAGACATGTGAGTGTGTTAGGCAAAAATCAGTGAGCTATAAACAATGTGGCATGGTGAGGGAAAGGAAATCAGTGGAATATAGTTCAGAAAAAAAAAGGGACATGAAACCAATTCAGTGAACCAATTCAACACCCATTTCGAAAAGGAAAGGAAATCAGTTCATATTAGGAGAATAATTCCCAGGTCATGCAGTGAAGGGAAAGGAAGGAAACCAATTCAACAATTCCAGTTCAAAACAGAAACCTAAAACCCAGTTTTCAGTCCAAAATCAAACTCCCAGATTTTGAGCCCAACACAATGCCAAAACATCCAAAATCGATACACCATTAGTAAACATGTAGGTACACTTCATTAAGGTCTTAAACCATACAATTAACAGTATTAAATAGGTAAATTTGATGTCAAAGTTCATATTTGAAAACTGGAAAACAGTGAATAAAAGACTGATACTTAGGTTTCAGAAATAATTGGGTAAATGTGAATTGACATCGAAAACTAAAATACAAATCTAATGGTTGGTAATGAAACTAGGGTTTGTGTACGTGTCCATCAGTGTGTTTGTGTCACCAAAGTGGACACAAATGTGTCCAAACAGTTTAAAACACGAAACAGTGCAAAACTGGAAAATCCTCGTGCATGGTTCCAGTGCTCGTGCACACGACACGACACGACAGACACAGATCTCGTGATCGTGTCCCAGTGTCGAGGGGGACTAGGGCTAGGTCAGGGACACCCTGATTCGTGTCCACGACACGCGTGTGTGCATTACGACACGCGTATCAGTGCTGGAAATCGGCTGTAGCCGATACAGTGTAAACCCAACACGGCTTCGTGCGTGTCCGACACGACACGAGAGGCCCTAGGACTTGACACACGTGGTGTCAGTCAGTGTCCCGTAGTGTGTGTCAAATTTGTGTCGAAGTGTCGTGTCCTGCGCGCAAAAGGCCCCGAGTAGCAGGGGAATCAATACTGCCCGCGCGCGTGTGTGCAACCGCGTGTTCGTGTCCACAATCGACACGACGCGACACGAAAATCCTACCAGGACACTAGAAACCTATAAGCAAGGTTAAAACCTAATTTTCTATTCAAATAGTTTCCTAAAAATAAATCGAAATGCCCTTTGGGGCATTTCATCAAACACTTAAACACATGGACTGATATGTGTCCAAATGGGACACGAATCGGACACGAAATCCTACAGAAATCTAGGGTTAGCTAGAGGACACCTAGATCTAGGTTAGAATGCAATAATAACAACAATTACAATAGGTTTTGAAGGAGTTACCTATAGGTGTCAAATCCTCAATAAAACTCCAAAGAGGGGTGTTCCTCTTGATAGCCAAACTTCTCCCAATTGTCCAAACTCTAAAATATTCTTACATAAACAGCAAGAACAAAAAAATTAGAACCTAATGCAATTGGTTTGGGGAAAAAGGAATTGAAATGGATTTTCTATGAATTAAAGAAGATGGAGACTAACCTCTTTCTAAAACTTTGCAAATATTTCTAAGGAGGCTAGCCCTAATTTCTAGGAGCAATAAATAGAGGGGGGAGACCTTAGTGGCCGGCCATGGGTGTATTGGGCTCGGGTTAGGGTTCCAATATTGATCTATGGGCTTCCATGGGCCAAAATTACTAATCAGACTTGTGAAATCACAAGCCATTTCCTAATCAATTCAAATCCTAATTTCTCCAAAATAAATCTAATTGGTTAATTATCACTAACTTAGGTCAAGCTAGGTTTTCCATAACCTACCCAATAGTCATGACCTAGGTTAGCCTCTAGGACAGTCTCCTAAGTCAACACTAGTCAAAGTCAAAACTAGCACCAAATCAATTATACTAAAAATCACTAAAAATTCTAATAATTATAATTAATAATAATAATCCCAAAATAATTCTAAAATTTTAAAAATGACCAAAATACCCTCAAGCTAGAAAAATGGTAGTGACAGTATTTCCCTGCAGAGGAAATAACAGAGGTTACAGACTTTTGGAAGAACACATTGGTGCTGTATGCGTTAGGTAACAAGCCGTTCTTTGGCCAAATCCAGGGATATGCGAAGAGAGTCTGGAGACCCAAAGGTTGCATGGAATTCTTCTCCCGGGAGAATGGGTTTTACTATGTTAAATTTGGGCTAGCGGAGGATGTGACCAGGATTTTGCAGGGAGGGCCCTGGTCTTTTGATGGGAGACTCATCATATTGAAGGAGTGGACGCCGGAGCTGAGATGTGAGAAGGAGGTGCTGAATGCTATCCCCATCTGGATCCGATTCTCAGAGTTCCTGGTGAAGTATTGGAGCATCCCGCACCTCATGAGACTCGCCAGCCTCGTGGGGAGACCGATCAAGGCGGATAAGGCTACTGCTTTCCGCACCAGACTGATGTATGCCAGGGTCTTCGTGGAGATCAAGGCGGGCTCGAAACTTCCGAGTATGCTTGAATATTAGGGACCGTCAGGGAAGATTCTGACACAGTCAGTAGAGTATAACTGGGTTCCACCCAAGTATTCCTACTGTGAGTGCTTTGGGCACGCTACTAGTGCTTGCAGGTATAAGGAGAGGGAGGCCGTCAGGCCATCGGCGACTCAGCCGGAGCATCCGGGATGGAGACGGCTCTAAGCCACTTACCTGAGGAGCTGTCGCCAGACGGACATATGGAGGAGGATACGGTAATGGAGGGCGATAGGAGGTTGGAGACGGGATCACCACAGAGACATGAGAGTACGCAGGGTGCGTTGGTTACTTTCAGGCCACAGAGGAATATGGTGACCAGGGGTATGAGCGTGGCTGGCAGTAGTCAGAAGGTGATAGAAGCTCCCCCGGCGATCATGGTTTACAGCAGCAGAAAAAGACATGCTCTGGCTACGCCAGAGGATATCCCCCAGGCGAGGGATCTGGATGACCAGACTGAGGCCAATCCTGACTAGGCTCTTACCCTCAGCAGGATTCAGGCGCATCTTGCTCCTTCCTCCATGGTGGATGCAGACATTGATCAGGCGGATGAGACACTTTCCTCGAGTGTTGATCCAGACGAGTTTAGTGGGACCTCTCTTCTATTAATTAATGTCGGTCCTAGCATGGAACATTGGGGGGTGTTCTATTGGACGCTGGAGAGAGATTGGAGGAGTTTGAGGAGAGAGGCGTGTGACATAGCTATTTTGTTGGAGACGAAGATCAGAGGGGCCGCGATGCTCTCGCGTCGGACTCCGACAAATTGGGACCACATCCACAACTTAGATCTTTGCGATATGGCAAGGATCTGGGGTAGGTGGAACCGAGATAGCTAGGAGGGGGTGCAGATCCAGAAATCGGAACAACTCATTGGCATTTCTTTTGAGAACAAAGGTGGGTTCCGCTTCATCCTGGTGCTGTATATGGGCACAATGATCGAGACTCCGGGAGTGCTTGTGGAAGGACATAGTGCACCTGGGTCATATGGCGGACAGCATACATCTTCTTCTGCTTATCATGGGGGACTTCAATGCTATGTTGCTTCGCCAGGAGAAGGTTGGAGGTCACTCGGTTCCGGATTCGATCTTATATGACTTCCAAAGATGTCTGCTTATGTCGGGGATGAGGGAGCTGGAGAGAGCTGGCTATATCTGGACCTGGCACAACAAGGCTACACATAATCGGATTGCATGTCAGTTGGATCGGGCCTTGGGGAATAGTGAATGGTTCCGGTGCTTCCCTAATTCGGTGGCGGAAGGTCTTGCGGCTGGTACTAGCGACCACTCTCCTATCCGGGTTAGCCTCTGTGAGAGACCTACTATGCAGTCGAGGCCGTTTCGATATAACAATAGCTGGTACCTGTCGGCTGGATATGAGGAAGTGGTTACGGGGGAGATACAACACTTCCGGGAATGCACAGCTCAGTTCCGCATGGTGCATAAACTCAAGCAGATCAAGAGAGCGCTCAGGGGGTGGGTGAAGATGCGACTACGGTCTTCTCTGGCGGAAAAGGAAGTCGAGCTTCGGGACACTCAGGTGGCTCTTCAAGCTGACATTCTGAACGGGACGTTGGCGGCTAGGGAGAAGACCCTGATTGAGGAGGTCAGCATTATGAGATTGCAGGAGGAGATTAGTGCGGCACAGAGGGCTAAATGTACCTGGCTCAAAGATGGAGACCGATGCACCAAATTTTTCTATGATGTGATCCGCATCCGTCAGCACCGGAACAGCATCCCCAGACTTCTGAATGGCGAGGGGCGTCTGGTAGGGGACCCGGTGGAGATTCAGGAGGAGGCTGTCAGATTTTATTCTGACTTATACCAGCAGACGGATTACACTAGTACGTTTTAGCCCTTGTCACGAAGAAGCTGGTGACGCACCATGGGAATAATCTGCTATTGGCCCCTGTGAGATTGGAGGAGGTGGAAGACATTGTGATGAAGGCTAATCCAAACATAGCACCTGGGCTTGATGGCTTCTCTTCAGGGTTCTTTAAGCGACACTGGGGTGTGCTTAAGTTCCATGTTCTGGAGGCGGTTCAGGAGTTCTTCGCGGAGGACAGGCTTCTGAAGGAGATGAACCACACATTCTTGACGCCGGTTCCTAAGGAGGGCGCGACCTCGCTCGCAGGCTTTAGACCCATTGCTTGCTGTAACTTTTTTATGAGATTATTACTCATCTTATGTGCAGACGTATGGAGGGGATTATGCAGGGGTTAGTGTCCCAGAATTAGGCAGCTTTCATCAAGGGTCGATCGATAGCGGCGCACAGCCTACTTGCACATGAGATGGTACGAGAATTTAGCAAACCTGGGGGGATGAAGGCCTGTGTGAAGCTTGACCTACGGAAAGCCTATGATACAGTCAATCGGGACTTCCTGTGTCACTTGATGCTCGCCATGGGGTTCGACGAGAGGTGGGTTGCGAGGGTGCGAAAGTGCATTTGCTCTCCTACTTTTTCAGTTCTCATCCAGGGTATGCCACATAACTACTTCAGGAGCAACAGGGGGTTGAGGCAGAGTGACCTCCTCTCACCGTACCTGTTTACCTTGGTGATGGAGTACTTCACATGCATGATTGACATGGCGGTGCATAGCAAGATCATCATCCCCCTTTTTTGGTTGGTTAGACCGGTGGTTTCACATCTGATTTATGCTGATGACTTATTGGTGCTCCTCCAGCCTTCCATGAGGGGCATGAGAGCGCCCTCTGACATTATGGAGGAGTTCGGAAGACTTTCTGGACTTCAGTTGAATAGGGAGAAAAGCATAGTCTACTTCAGTTTCCGATGCACGCTTAAGGAGGAGAGAGCCTTCGCCCTGGGAGTGAAAAAAGGCGAGCTTCCAGTGAAATACTTGGGGGTTCCACTGACGGTCAACTACGCCAGAGAGCAGGATTGCCACGGCTTGGTGGATTTTGCTCAGAGGAGAGTGGAAGGCTGGCAGGCTGCGAGTCTATCATTTGATGGTCGGATTGAGTTGGTGAGATCGGTTATTGCTGGCATCACGATGTTCAGGCTACAGTCTATCCAGATTCCGACTGCCACTATTTGGAAAGTAGAGTCCATCTGTGCTGACTTCATATGGAGGGGAGGGATACATGCGATATCTTGGGACCAGCTATGTCATCTTCGGAAGGAAGGTGGAGTGGGGCTGAAGCCTCTACATACGGTCAGGAAGGCAGCTGGTGTGAAGATGGCCTGGAGATTCATCAAGGGGGGTCGCTTTGGGCGGAGTGGATGGCGAACAGATACCTAAGGCGGACAAATTTCTGGGCCTGCAGGATAGACAATAATTTCTCGGTCACGTTTAAGGCCATTCTGAGGTGTCGGCCGGTGCTTAAGACCGCTATCTACAGGAACATGAAGGATGGGACGATCACTGATCTCTGGCTTGATCCTTGGTTGGGTTCCAAATTCTTGCTGGAGATATTGGGAGGATAGCAGGACAGAGAGGCGGGCAGGGGCTCACTTGCAGTCGGATCATCAGAGATGGGATATGGAGGCCCGAAGGATATCCTTATACGGTTCAGCTAGCCGAGGAGATACGCCTTATTACTATTGACGATAGCCAGCATGCGGACTACTGGAGCTGGGCCGGCCCAGGTTCAGGGGGAAGGCCAGGACTATTCTGCTTTCGTAGCTTCTATGACCTGGTACGGACTCACCACGACCAGGCCGAGGAGGTGGATTTCATTTGGGGTAAGGGGATTGCCCGTAAATGCAACTGTGTGCATACAGACTTTTGCGGGGCAGATTGATGACGAGAGACAGACTCCTCAGGTTTGGGATGCAGATCTCAGATGCCAAATGTGTGCTATGTAGTGGGAAGGATGAATCTATGGGGCATCTCTTCTTTCAATACCCGACGACCTGGCATATTTGGACTGCGCAGTGCGTGCAACTGAGAGGGGGAGTTGGTATGGATAGAGACATCAGGAGCATTCTTAGCTGGATCTGAGATCACAGAGGCAAGGATCCGGGATGGGCCAGAAGAGCCAGAGTTTATCTCGCTGCTTCTGTTTGGCACATCTGGAAGGAGCGGAACAGACGTATATTCGAAGGCCTTACTACCCCTCCTATTGGAATTCTACATAACATAGAATTTGATGTATCAGTAATGGCCCTATAGCACTAGATTTTGGGGCGTGAGAAGTTGTGATATTAGTGTATTGTAATACCTTTACCGCTGTGTGCGAGGAATAAAATTTACCCTTATCCCAAAAAAAAATAGCAAATTTAAAATTCCTGTCATGGTAGCATAGAGTCTTTTTTGTTTGCACTGTTACTTGTCTGTCTCAATTTACTTCATTCTAATCATGCCCAATTAAGGTCTACTAGCGTGCCAATAGGAATACATAAGAACTAAGTTACGTTGTAGTTCTACATAGTACTATATATTACTTTTAATGAATGGAATGGATCAAATATGAAATGGAAGTTCTAGTTATTAGATATTCTTTGACTAGTGAGTGAACCCATTTATGTATATCATCTTTCTCCCTAACTCTGTAATGTTTTCTTGTTTTTCAGCGAATCAAGGACTCACAACACTTGCTTTTGTTGGAGTGGAGGTAAACCTGGTGCTCTTCTCCACAAGGGTGTTGCAGCAAGCCAATGCTGATGCATCGAACACCTTCAGCAGGTGGATGGGGACTGTAAACCTGTTCTCATTGTTTGGTGCCTTTCTCAGTGATGCATACCTGGGGACATACAAGACGTGTGCAATTTTCCAGAGCCTTCTTGCAGCTGTAAGCATATCTTCATTAATACATATATATGTACAGTAACATGCTACTAAGATATTCACCAAGTTATCTAGATTGGTTTCGGTATTTAGGTTCCATGAGAACTTTTCTAACCAGATGTGATGCATGCTGATTGCTGGAAGTAGGCCACCGTATATTAATTACTATGATATATTTCCATTGGATCTAAATAATAATAACTTTGAAACTAAAAACTTAGGCTCCAGAACTTTTCTCAGTTTTGATGACTGGTTTATTGTTAGAAAATGAAGTCTTGCCACGTACATATATGTATATGTATAGTACTTGACTTTTTCTAGTTCATTTTGTTAGATTGGAGAGGCATCATGGTATCTTTCTTAATATAATCAAGGATATAATATCTAACTGATTGTAAGGAATTCTTTCCTAATAGGAATGAGATAAAGAGATGTTTTGTAATAGTATATCACTATTAACCATGACACATATTTGCAACGTATGAGTTACTTCTCCAATCAGAATCCGGTTTTCTTTTTCTTATTAAAATAAAGAGTAATGCTAGTGATTTCCACAACCATCTTCCTTTTCATCATAAACATTATCCAAGCCTTCTTCCTTCTGTTGGTATATTAGAATGTAGTAAGGGATTTTATGTAAGATGGAGGGTTGTAAGGCTATATATAGCCAAGAGATTATCAATAAACATTCATTACTCCTAATATTCTACATAGTATCAGAGCCCAAACCCCAGCCGCTACCCCCACTCCCAAATTCTAGCCGCCACCACCGCTGCCGCGCCACCGCCGCCGCCACACCGCTTTCCCGCCACCACCGCCGCCGCCGCTACCATCACCGCAAAGTCACGACTCCCGCGGAGCCCGTTGGAGACTTCTACCGCGGTTCCCGACGTCTCCCATGGGTCGTTCCAGACGTTGCCATTGAAGGCCTAGATCCGATAGGAAAGAGACATGATCGGATCTAGGAGAGGACGAAGAGGACGAACGTGAATCGTGGGACGGGTATGAGGTGATCGGAGAAGAGGAGGATCGATGGAGGAGATCATCAAGAAGTTGGACTCTGCGGAGGTCGCAATGTTGATAAAGCTGATGAAACTGTCGCCTGGTGAGAGTGCGACACGAACACCGGCGAAGTTGGAGCTTCCCTCCATCGATCTAAAGCTTGATGTATCGGCTACCTACCTGAGTTGGTCACGACGGGTGAGGAGAACCCTCGCAAGGAAGAACCTGGAGGGTTTCTTATCAGGAGAGAAGACAGATCCGAATGAGGGCTCGACAGGATGGGACGAGTGGAAGTCCTGTCATATGGTGATATCTATTTGGCTCTTCAATTCTTTAGTCCAGTCGATCGTCGCCACAGTGGATGGCCTTAAGATGGTGAAGGACGTGTGAAAGAAATTGAGGAGGACCTACGATAGTGTAGGGAATAACTTGAGGATTTTCTAGATAAGGGGAAGATCGATGACACCCTACAGGGGAAGAAGACAGTGCAGGAGTATCCCACGGAGTTGGAGCATCTGTGATTGGATTACGATCACTCCTCAGATCGGACGAGCAGTGAGGACCCGAAGTGTAAGGAGAGAGAGGTATGTCTGTAGGAGAGGACGATAAAATTTCTTAATGATGGAACTGGGGATTCCCAAGACCCTTCCTTTGGTGTGCGTATTGATCGATAGAAAGTTAAACAGATCTAATACGTGTTCTAACCCTTCATAGGCGGAAACTAGGGTTCACGAATTATACCTGCGACGGAAATGAAACAAGTAATTCCTGGCAATCTCGAGCGGACGACCCCAAGATCTTCTGCACGTATTCCTTCTTCTAGTTGGACGTTGTGTGGGCGACGATCTCCCAACCTTTTCTTCTCCTTGGCAGCCCTCTCTTTCTCTCCTTACGTGAATCACGAATTTAGAGAAAGTTTTAGATTTCTGATCAGTAATATGGCGGCCAGAGAATAGAGGATATATTTAGGCTACGGCAGGGACCATGAGGAGAAATTAGGGTTAGGCCTTCTAACGGATCTGGATATCCCGTGTTCAGCCCGAACACACAATCCAGGTCCATTAACAATAGCTCGGTCCACTAATGAGCTATTGTAGCACTACCTCCCTAATCCTAAATTATGTTTGTGGGCTCCTTTTATTATATGCTCGTTTGGCTCCCCATGTTAAGATATCGTTTGTCCGTCGATCAAATTAAGTTACTGACAACTATATTGATTCGACATCTTTTATCCTTAAGTAGTACCGCTCAACTTTATTTGTCATGTCGAATATAATCCACCTGCAGGGTTTACATGACAATCCTTATGAGCTCCTTAAGAGGACATCATCAACCCGATGTATCGGGACATGGATTCTATTTATAATCAACAGCCCATCATACATACAATGTTATTACCCAATTCCTAGAGGTTGTCGATCCATAATGAATCTCACTCTTTTATGAGTCGAAATAATGCACACTGCATATACATGTCCGTTATTATATCCGGGTTAAGAGCACAAGCATCCATAATAACAGAGGTGTTTGTTCTCTTATGTAGTCATTACAAAGAGAACAACCTCAAGTGGTCATGTTCAATACACACAAAGTGTACTAGTGTAAACCTGTAGTCAAGATAGACTAATACCAGATTACACTACAACCTTTCCAATAGATTGTCCAAGTCCATCTAGGTTGTGAACTATTTATATACTCCATAGGGAACTGATAATATGATCTTCTGTGTGACACCACATACAATATTATCTACAATATAGAATATCAGACATTTGCATTAACACTTGCAACAAATACAATATGCAAACATTTGTCCATATGATTCTCATTCAAAATTTAAGGAAATAAGGTTACTAAAAAAGTGATGCTTTTACTATATAACCCTAACAATTTTCCACTTATACTCAAAGCATTGCTTTTCAGTATACTGTTACAAATCTTCCACTTATACTTAAAGCCATGCTGCTACACATCTGACTCCCATTCCCTCAACATGACTATCAAAAGCCTTAGCTGGTAAGCTCTTTGTAAAGGGATCAGCTAGGTTGTCGGCTGATGCTATCTTGATCACAGCAACTTTTTCTTTCCTTACGAAATCTCGTATCAGGTGGTACTTGCACTCAATGTGTTTGCCAGTCTTATGGGCTCGTGGTTCCTTCGAGTTTGCAACTGCACCACTATTATCACAATAAAGTGTAATAGACTTAGGCAAACTAGGTATCACATCCAAGTCCAACAGAAAGTTTCTGAGCCAAACCGCTTCTTTGGCTGCCTCAGAGGCTGCCATATACTCGACTTCCATGATGGAATCAGCAATACATTTTTGCTTGATACTCCTCCATACAATGGCTCCACCTCCCAAAGTAAACACATAACCTAAGGTAGATTTCCTGGAATCACTATCTGACTGAAAATCTGAGTCTGTATACCCCAAAGAAACTAAACTATCTGCCTGGTAAACTAGCATATACTCTTTAGTCATTTTCAGGTACTTCAAAATATACTTTACGGCAGTCCAGTGCTCTTGTCCTTGGTTAGACTGATATCTGCTGACCATGCCTACGGCAAAGCAGATGTCTGGTCTCGTACATAGCATTGCATACATTAAGCTTCCTACTGCTGAAGCATAAGGAACTGTCTTCATGTTCTCTATCTCTTTTGGTGTCCTCGGACAGTGTTCCTTTGATAGATCAATTCCATGTCTAAAAGGTAAGAAACTTTTCTTAGAATTTTGCATACTAAAACGAGTTAGTACAGTATCGATATAGGAAGCTTGGGATAAGCCCAACATCCTTTTCTTGCGATCTCGTAGAACTTTGATTCCAAGGATGTGACCTACTTCTCCCAAGTCCTTCATATCAAACTGTTTGGATAACCATACCCTTACATCAGATAACACCTTCACATTGTTTCCAATGAGCAAGATGTCATCCACATAAAGTACTAGGAACGCCACCACGTTTTCGTCACACTTTCTGTATACACATGATTCATCCTGACATTGATCAAATCCATAGGATTTTATCACCTGATCAAAATATATGTTCCAAGATCTGGAAGCTTGCTTAAGTCCATAAATGGACTTTTTGAGCTTACAAACAAGATGCTCCTGGCCCTTTTCAATGAACCCGTCTGGTTGCTTCATATAGATGTCTTCCTCAAGACTTCCATTAAGGAAAGCTGTCTTGACATCCATTTGCCAAATCTCATAATCGAGATGAGCTGCAATAGATAAAAGAATCCTGATAGACTTAAGAATTGCTACAGGAGAAGGTTTCCTCATAATCGATACCCTCTCTTTGAGTAAAACCTTTTGCTACAAGCCGAGCTTTAAAGGTTTCAACCTTACCGTCTGATCCTCTTTTTCTCTTGTATACCCACTTGCATCCAATGGCTTTTACACCAACGGGTGGTTCTACAAGCTCCCAGACCTGATTAGAATCCGTAGATTCTATTTCAGATATCATTGCCTTTTGCCAAGGCTCTGCATCTTTATCTTGGAGTGCTTCATTGTAGGTACAGGGATCATAATCTTGTTCCTCAGGGACGAAGTCTGACGACTCTCCCAAGAACATATATCTATCAGGTTGTATCACAACCCTCCCTCTACGACGAGGCACTATCGGTTGTGGTGTAATATTTGTGACACGTTGTGCAGTTATTTGTGGTTCATCCTCTTGTACTGTTGGTACTGAAGTACTTGGTGTCTCACGTCTCAGTTCTTCTAGAACAACTCTACTTGTGGGTTTATGGTTCATCACATAGTCTTCCTCTAAGAATTGGGCATTGGTGCTAACGATGACCTTCTGATCCTTAGGACTATAAAATAAACCTCCATTCGTTCCTCTTGGATAGCCTACAAACAAGCGTACTTCTGTACGAGATTCTAACTTATCTGCTTTTCCATTCAGCACATGTGCTGGACTACCCCAAATGTGAACATGTTTCAGACTAGGCTTACGCCCAATCCACAGCTCTGTGGGAGTAAAAGGTACTGACTTAGAAGGAACCAAGTTCAAAATATAAGCTGCAGTCTCTAAGGCATATCTCCGAAACAAATCTGGCAAATCCGAATAACTCATCATTGATCTAACCATCTCCATAAGAGTTCTATTCCTTCTTTCGGCTGCACCATTCTGCTGGGGCGTTCCAGGTGCAGTCAATTGGGATGCAATTCCAGCCTCTGATAAATAATCCCTAAACTCTCCAAATAGCTACTCGCCACCACGATCTGATCGTAATGACTTGATACATTTTCTATGACGTTTCTCCGTTTCAGCCTTGTACTCTTTGAATTTCTCAAAGCACTCAGACTTATGGCGCATCAAATAAATGTATCCATACCTTGAATAATCGTCAATAAATGTGACAAAATATTCAAAGCCACCTCTAGCTTGGATAGTCATGGGTCCACACAAATCAGAATGAACCAATTCCAACACATCTTTGGCCCTATACCCCTTTGCCGTAAAAGGCCTTTTGGTCATTTTACCTTCCAAGCAGGATTCAAAGACCGGTAGTGCCTCCACTTCCAATGAACTCAAAGGTCCATCTTCAACCAGTCTTTGAATCCTTCTTAGGTTAATATGCCCCAATCGTAAGTGCCAAAGATATTTTTGGTTCATACAAGAAGGTTCTTTTCTCTTATTTAAGTAGATGACATATTATTCATTTCCATAAGTTGCATTGTGGGAGAAAATAGGATTAATGACATACAAATTATCAACCAAT
>JANAVB010024555.1:0-44112 GCA_029216955.1 Iris pallida
TCATTGATTTTTCCTTGTGCTGAATTTTTGTTTTCTCTGATTGATGCAGTTAATACCAGAGAAGATCCGGGATATGAGAACTTTGTAGGGACTCTTTCAGAATCGGAATATAAAGAGGACCTGTCTCATGTGCACTATCCACAGTACGATCTGCCAGCTTTCCGCCAGGCTATCTTGGTAGCCCAAGATAATGAAACTCTGTTATGTCTGATGAATGGTCAACCTTTAGAATCAGTAGATGCCATTATTCATAAGAAGCCCCTATTTCTGTTTGGCGAGGCTTTTGAGAAGAGCTCTCAGCCGAGACCACGGATGGAGGAACAGATTGTCCATCAAGAAGAAAGGATAATCTCGATACCAGATATCTTCTGCTGCCTCCCCTTATCTCGATATGCTCATGCAAGCTATCCGAGGAAAATGGAATGGAATCTCACACCTTTTCAGGATGCCCGTCCAGGAAAGATTTATGTGAAGAAGGGGTCTGACAAGAAAGACATGTTCTACAGCTCTTCAGAATGATACAGTGTCTTGCTTAGAGGTTTGAAGCCCGGTTGTATTCCGCCGAAAAATTCTTCTTTGTTATCACTACTAAAATACCCCACTTTACCGACGGAAGTTTAGCGACGGAACTTCCGTCGCTAACTGGGTACGATTAATATTAGCGACGGAATATCGACTACCTAGCGACGGCAAATCCGTCGATATGGTTCTGGAAATATGGTAGGTTTCCAGAGACTTAGCGACGGATAATGGGTCGCATATCCGTCGCTAATCTGTCGAGGCTGACGACGGACTAGCGACGGCTTAGCGACCCATTATCCGTCGACATGGTTCTGGAATTATGGAAGCTTTCCAGAACCAGGCCGACGCCCTACCCGTCGCGAATCCGTCGCTATTACGTCGAGGTTAACGACGGAATGGCGACGGAATAGCGACTGATTTTGCGTATCAGGAACCTCTCTGATACGCTTTTACCGACCTATTTACGACGGCTTAGCGACGGATATTTTAATATTATATGGCATGTAAATCGACGGGAACAAGTTGCTAATCCGTCGCTAATCCGTTGAAAGGCAACCGTCGGTAATCAGTCGCTAGTCCGTCGGTTAATCATTTGTCCGACGGCTTAGCGACGGACAAATTTTAGCGACGACGTATTTCCCGACGGCCATTTTCATCAAATATCCGTCGCTATGCCGTCGGTAATTTATGTTACCGACGGATTCGCGACGGATGTGGCCGTCGCTAAAGTTGGTTATTTTGGTAGTGTATTGCCTGTGAGAGTTCCAATATTCGCGTATGAGTTCGCGAAGGTTGAAGGGAGGTATCCAGATCAAGACCTCAGATTAACTGGACTGGTGAATCCAGATATTAAGAGATGGAATTGTATAGCAAACTGGATTTTGACTAAGTTTGAAGACAAACTTCAACAGATCAACTTGTATCAAGCAGTGCATGCCACTGTTTATGGTTTTGCTCCCAATTCTCATCTATTTCTGGCTCTAGCAGAGAGATACAATTACAGGACAGGGACTTTTATGACTCCCTACGGAGAGATAGGGTTTGCCCTTCACGAGATGCAGTACATCTCTTACTTGCCGATGGGAGATGCCCCGTATGAGGAATTTGTCCCAACTAATGATGAATTGGACAAACTTTGAAAAGAGAACGCAGAGATGGTAGCAGTCTTCGAAGAACTGCTATGTTATTATAAAATCTGTTCTCTGTTTTACGTAAGTGGTACATCTAATACCTGCTATTCGTCCAAATGGTTATCTTATCTGTTCCTCAACCATATTAAAGAAAAGAAGACCAAAGAACATGATAAATGCTATCCCGACTTCTTTAAACCACTGAGCAGCAGTGAAGTGGTGAAGTTGATGGAGTTAAGTGGGGATTTGGATGAAAAGATCAAGGATGACTATCATTGTCCTCCTTTAAAGAAAGGAGACACTCTCGAGAGTTATATGAGAGTGGGATATCGATTCATGTCGAAAGAAGCCCAATTAGCAGGGTTTTTGATGTACTGGCTCCGTCGGTTCATCGTCCCTGGATCAAGTGCAGTAGACCGCTTCTATCGTGGTGTTCTTTTTGCCGCCGTTCGATTAGTCTTCGGCTACAAGATGGATCTCTTATCGGCAATGACATGTAGATTGAACGCCGGTCTCCGCCTGTACGTCAATTTGATGCTGAAAGCTAAGGGCGAGAAAGAATTTCCTCGGCTAGAATTGCTGTATACTTATCTGTTCGGGTGGTTGCTTCTACACCATCCTACTTTGATGGACCCCAACATGGGACCAGTCGGCGGCAGCTTTTTGCGAAGATACTCCCAAGGTAAGTAAAAATACACTTCTTTGAGAGATTGTAGATATGCTTTGAACCTTGGTAAAGGGTGAAACTTTTATTGCACTTATCCTCTTATCGGATATGAACAAATGCCGACCAACATGGTTGACTCAAAGATGCAACCTTTGAGTCGTACAACTTTTAATTGGTTGAAGACAATTCGTCCATCCCACCTGGTGTATCGATTTGAAGATGAATGCTTCTTGGAGCCATATCTTCCCAGCCGGTTTGCTCGGTAGTTTGGATATGACCAATTCTACGTAGGTAATGCCATCACATGCCTACAAGGAAAAGGTTTTTTGATAGATGGAGCCCGAGCTTGAGCTTATTACAACGCTTGAGATACGAAAGCAACGTTCTCGATGTCGGTGAACAGTAGTCATGGCCCTCGTATGCTATTTACCTATTCGGTGTTCTATACGTCAGCGAACACTTTTGCAGAGAACTTCAATCTTGCAGATAGCTTCGCGTCTGCAACAAGATTGAGGAAGGGAGGAATCATCATGTCACTCCTAGGAAATGATAAGGTGCACGAGCCAGTGGATGCACCATTAGAAGTTTCGAGGGATGCTATGTTCCCTGAAGAAGTTAACGCGCCACTGCATGTTTCTTTGAAGGTTGCTAAATCTCCAGCCAAGAAGAGAAGGAGAGAGGAGCCTTCTGTCCCAGTTGCGAAGAAGAAACTGATCTTGGATCATTCTTCAGAAAAGATTATAACCAGATCTCAATCTCGGCAGCTGGCCGAGACAATTCAGCAGGAAGAAGCTGTCACACCGACCTCTGTTCAAAAATAAGTCGAAACAATAGATGCAGAGAGTCCTGAGAGACCTCTGCATAGAAGGAAAAGGTTGGTCCGCAGAAGGCAAGTTTCTTCTTCGATCGTGATAGACGCTGCAGGGGGACTCACCATGCCCTCTCCCACTCCTATTTCTGAGTCTGGGAATAAAACTCCCAGTCCAGAGCAGAGAGAGGAAATTAAACAGAGGGAAGAGCTGGATCAGAGAAATGAGGCTGAAGAGCCCAGAGATAACATTATAGAGGAAGAACATAATGTCCTACGATCTCCTTTGCCAATAACAGCGGAAATCCATCTTCCTGCCACACCTGGAGCAACTCTTGCTGAAGAAGATCGTTTAATGATCGACGCTTTATATGACTGTGACTTCGATTATCAGGAAGAAGCTGATCCTGTCGCTGTTGCTGTCAGTGAAGAGGTTCCCGAGGACAGTGAGAGCGAAGAGAGTACCTCATCAGAAGCTGCTGATGAGACACAAAATCTGAAAGAAAATATTGATATTCAGACATCCCCTCGAGAAACTCTTACTCCTGAAAAGGAGGCTGAGGTGCCGAAATCTTCGGAGAAGATTGCCGATGACGAGGTGGATGTGGAGAAAACTCCAGTTGCTGTTCCCGAAGGTATTGTAATGAAATTAGCGATCTTCTTTTAATAAGTTGTTTGATAGCTAACATCGTTACTTTTATTTATACAGAACCCGGATCTTCTTCTGCCCCTCCAACATGTATGGATATAGTATTGGCAACGACAATTGCTAGTAACAGCCGCTATTTGTCTTATGGCTCTGAAGCAGGAAGTAGCCAGGCTGTAGCGTCTGAAGCTACTTCTTCTCAGCTAAAATATATTCCTGCAGATGATAGGCTTATTGCTGGTTCCACCCATGGTAAGACTATTTCACTTTTGATTCTCTTTATCAATAGTCAATGACAGATAAAGTGACAGTATTTGATTTTGCAGAGGAACAACCAGGAGGAGCAACCAGCTCCACTTTGGTTCCTTTATTCAAAGAGCCTGCAGTTCAGATACGAGAAGTTGAGCGTCCTGTTGCTTCGTCATCAACAGGAGTAGCTGCGACTCCTGGTGCTCTGGCGACTAATCTGCTTGTAATCCAATCATTCACTAGATGCTTTTTTGAGTCCTTGGGACCTTTGGTAAATAGGATGATGGACATGGCAGACGCTGATTTCTTTATGGTTAGAGGTCCAACCTCTTTCTTGGTGAAGGCCATCCGAGAGCAAGGTGATGAGGCTCTGGCCACTTTCCTTGACCATATCTTGAATGAGCTGGAGATCTCCATAAAGAACTATAAAGATCTCAACAAGGAGGAAGTGGAGCCTTTAGTGCAGACAGAGTTTGAACAAATGGCTCAGGCAGCTGCGATTGAAAGAGTGAATCTCCAGAACCTCTTGGATGCTTATACTACTAAATCTGCTGAATATAATTCCAAGTTGGAGTCAGTGATCTCAGCTGCTGAGAGGAGAGAGAGAAGGATTGCCGAGCTGAGGGCAGAGATTGCTCGTCTCGAAGAAGAATTAGAAAATGAAGTTACAGAGCATCAAACTTCAGTTCAACAAATTGATGCTCTAACTCATGAAAGAAATGAGTTTGTAGCAGCTCATGATACAGAAATCACTCGCCCAATGGTGACCATGCCCGTTTTTAATGAAGAATCTGGGATGGAAGAGGCCGGGAGGAGAGTGATGACATCTCGTGAAAAACGGTTGCAGATTCTGAAGCAGCAAATTGCTACTCTGATAACGCCTCCGTCTCAATAGAAAGAACTTTTTGTATCTTCTCGTCTTTCTTTTGCTTATGTAATGTCTTAAATTTTGATCAATAAAAGACATTTTGTGTGGCTCTATTATTTCTTGCATATCTTATTCAGATATAAAATAATAGCGATAGAAAATATATTCAGAGGTGTAGGACATAATATATTTTTTGATGATTTTGTAGAAAATAATTATATTTATTATATCTGCTCAGAGGTAATATGAACGTGGCAGAATATAACTTGTTGAATATTATTATTTCAAAATAGACAACTTAATCGAAGACGACAAGTTGCTGGTATGGATAATGAACGAAAATGAATCGTCAAAAAGGTGTGAATAAAATAAATGAACGAAATGAATCGTCGGGATGAACGGATGGACCGTCTGATAAATTGAATGAACGGATGAACCGTCAGATGATGATGATGAACGGATGAACTGTTAGATGTTGATAATGAATGAACGGGCGAACCATCAAATGAATGTGATTGAACGGATGAACCATCTGATATTAATGAACGGATGAACCGTCAGGTGAATGATGAATGAACGGATGAACCGTCTGATGAATGTGAATGAACGGATGAACCGTCTGATATTAATGAACGGATGAACTGCCAGATGATGATGAATGAACGGACGAACTGTCAAATAAATGTGTCATTTCATTATTTTAAGAGTCTCTGCCTATAAATAGAGCAGAAATCTAATAGGAATGAGCACTTCCACTGATCAACATAAAAATGTCGTCTGAAGATGCATCCAAAAAGGCTGAACTTGCCCCGAAAGTTGAAACAGGTGCTGAAGAACATCCGGCCGAACTGGTCCAGTCAAAGCAGGCAGGGGCAGACGAAGGTTCGTCTGCTCCCAAACCACCGAGAGATATCCTGGACTTCCTGCTTGAACCAGGAAAGACTGAAGAAGAAGAGGCCATGAGGATAGTTGCTTGGAAGTTCCTCGTGGGTTCCAGCAAAGATGTTTCTCGGCTCTTTTGTCGATTATGTCTTTGATAAGGACGGTAGTGGTCCCCGTCCTAATGTCGAAAAGGATGACAGTAATCTTCCTTGATATCATGTACTTGTCATTCATGATGAAATAAAATTTGAATTTTATTTATGAACTTGAACTTGTCTGATGATTTACAAGCATTTACATTTATACATGATACTTCTTAAGGAATTTGCCATTGATAGGTATCATAGCAATTCGACCATCGAGCTCTGAGAGTTGATAGGCTCTGTTTGAAAAGACTTTGCTTATAACATAAGGACCTTCCCACTTCGCGTCGAATTTGCCTTTACTCATATGAGTCATAGTCATAGGACGTCTGACCGTTAGAACAAGTTCTCCTTGCTGAAAGGTTCTGACTTTAACTTTGCGGTTGAAAATCTTCGAAATGCGGGCTTGATATAGCTCAATATGTTGCTGAGCCATTAACCGCTTCTCGTCGAGTGCCTCCAATTCTTGAAGTCAAAGAAGGTCGTTGTCCTCTGTAGTGAGTTCATTGGCAATGGCAATCCTTAAAGAAGGAATTTGAAGTTCTAGAGGGAGAACTGCTTCACAACCGTACACCAGAGAGAAAGGTGTAAAGCCTGTGGGATTACGGACCGTAGTTCGATAGGCCCAAAGACATTCACCAAGCTTTTCACTCCAATTTCGTTTATTAGTGGATACAAACTTCTTGAGGAGCTTGATAATAGTTTTGTTGAAAGCTTCCGCTAATCCATTAGCAGCAGGATTGTAGGCTGTCGAAGCGACATTGTTAATTCGATGATCATCGCAGAACCTTGTGAATTTCTGGCTGATAAATTGAGGTCCGTTGTCGTGAATGATCCGTCGAGGTATACCAAATCGATAAATGACATGGTGTTTAACGAAGTTGACGACACTGCTGGTCTTGACTTCAGCCAGAGGTATAGCTTCAGCCCATTTAGAGAAATAATCGGTTATTGCTAGTATGAACCGATGTCCTCTAGAAGAAGGAGGATTGATAGAACCTATAATGTCCATGCCCCAAGCTTCAAAAAGCCAGGAAGCAGCCATCAGATACAGAAATTTTGAAGGTTGATGAATGAAATATGCCTGGATTTGATAAGCTCGACATTTCCTTGCATAATCAATGGCATCAGATACCATAGAGGGCCAATAGTAACCCATACGTCGGATACGATCCTGTTGTTTAAGACCGGGTTGATGTGCTCCGCAAACATCGTCGTGAGCTTCATGCAGTACTTATTTTGCTTCATCACCAGCTAGACAGCGTAGAAGAAGACCGTCATAAGTCTGCCGATAGAGGGTCTTAGTGGTTTGGTTGTAGTAGAATCGTAGAGACCTTCGACGAATACTCGTGGCCTCTTTTGGATCTTCAGGGAGCATGTCATGAACTACAAAGTCGATGAAGGGGGCTCTCCAATCTTCACTGATAACATTGACTTCAGTGAAATTACTGAATTCAATATCACGATTGTTTTTAATGCAAAACAATTCTCGATTAGAGATGACCACTACTTGCAATCTTTTGATGGGGATGGCTAAGACTGCTGCAAGGTAGGCCAAAGCATCTGCTTCAGTATTACAAGCTCGCTGAACATAGTCTATGAAGAAGGCTTTGAATGACGTAGCCATGTTGATTGCTGCTTCATGATAAGGCACTAGGTCTTGATGACGAACTTCATAGGTTCCAATAACCTGATTAACAACCAGCTTAGAGTCACCATAGACTTCAAGATACTCGACATCAAGTTGTTTGGCTAATTGAAGGCCAATGAGTAGAGCATTGTACTCTGCCACATTGTTGGAGCATGGTTCATCTAGAGAGTAGGCTCTTTGGATAGTTGATCCATCTGGAGAAACGAGAACAACTCCTACTCCTGCTACAATGGTACCATTGGGTCCGATTCTGGATGCTCCGTCAAAGATTAGACGCCAGGTTGGAAATTCTTCAGAGATCATGTTGACTTCCAACGTCTCGTCTGGAATTTCATCGTAGAGCTTTGACGTCTCTGGAACAGGATGAGCTGCTAAGAAATTCGCCAGTGCTTAACCTTTGACAGACTTTTGTAGAACATATACCATATCATATTGGGCTAGCAGAATGGCCCATGTAGCCAGCCGAGAGTTGAGTGTGCTAGGTTTCTTCATCAGTACCCGAAGAGGATTGACTCGGGATATGACATGAATTGTTTGACCAATGATATAATATCGAGTCTTTTAAACAGCAAACATGAGAGCTAGGCATTCTTTTTCGACTGGACTATAACGATGTTCAGCACCAATCATAGTACGACTGAGATAATAGATAGCTTGTTCATGGCCTTCTTTATTCCTTTGGGCTAGTAAAGCACCCAATGAATGGTCCATGGCACGAACATACATTAAGAATGGTATGCCGGAGATTGGTGGCACCAAGACTGGTGGATTCATAAGATATCGCTTGATGTCATCAAATGCTCGTTGACACTCTTCGGTCCAAACGAAAGATACACCCTTCTTCATTAGTTGAGTAAATGGTCTGCAACGTCCAGACAAGTTCGAAATGAACCTTCTGATGTACGCAAGTCGACCTTGGAATCCTCGTAGCTCTTTTAGGTTGCGTGGAGGATGCATCTCTTGAATGGCTTTGATCTTCTCGGGATCCACGTGTATACCCTTAGAGGTAATGACGAAACCGAGAAACTTACCACTAGAGACACCCAAGAATGACTTGGTGGGATTCATCTTGAGCTGATGTTGGCGCATGAGATTGAAGATAGTTCTCAGATCTTGGATGTGATCTTCTTTCAGACGACTTTTGACGACGATATCGTCAACGTAACATTCGACAGTTTTGCGAAGATGATCTCTGAAGATGGTACTCATAGCTCGTTGGTATGTTGCACCAGCATTCTTGAGACCAAATGGCATCACTGTGTAACAGTAGACTCCACGAGGAGTGCGGAAAGAAGTATGCTTTTCATCTTCAGGATGCATCCGAATCTGATTGTATCCGGAGAATCCATCCATGAAAGATATTCTTTCGAACCCACAAGTATTGTCGATCATGACATCCGTAATAGGGAGAGGGAATTCGTCTTTTGGACATGCTTCATTAAGATCCCGAAAGTCGATGCAGACTCGAACTTTGTCGGTTTTCTTTAGTACTGGGACAACATTAGCTACCCAATCAGGATGCTGCTATTCTCTGATAAAGCCGCAAGCTATAAGCTTCTTGACTTCATCGTCGATTGCATCCATCATTTCTGGCTTGAAACACCGTTGTTGTTGTTTGACCGATTTTGCATTCGGCAAAATGTTCAGTTTGTGAGTAGCAACTTTAGGATCCAGTCCTGGCATGTCTTCATAGCTCCAGGCAAAGACATCAATATATTCTTTAATCAGAAGAATTAATTCTTGTTTATCCTCTTCTGAAAGATTCTTGCTAAGGAATATTGGACGAGGTGATCCGTTCTCTCCTACATCAATTTGAACTAATTGATCTTCGGTAGGAGGTTCTCTTTGTTCGAATCGGAGTTCCCATTGGGTATCCATTCGTTGAGCCCAAGGATCTGTTTCAGGGTTTTCTTCAAGATCCTCGTCATAGCCTTCTGGAAGTTCGGCAGAGACCATGTTAGAAGACACAGTCAATCGATGAATTTGACCAGTACTGATGTCAGAATCCCATGATCTGGAATCAGAAGAGCTAGAGCGCTCTTCACTATCAGAGTCAGAAATTGCTGGGGATAACATTAGAGAAGAAGCATATCCAAGACCTCTTTTGGTCCTGCTGTAGTACATCTCTGACTTTCCTTTTGGAACAGCTATACGAAGAGGAGTCTTTCTACCTTTACCGTAGTTGAGGCCGCTCTTGAAGTCATAACCCATTTTTCGGATGATGTCTTTTGATTGTTGACTGTAACATCGAAGCTGGAGATGTCCTGTATCATTAAGTTTACTATCATCCGTATAACTGAATTGTTGTTCCGGTCCTTTACTAAAAAGTATTATACTTTCGCCCTTCTTTCGAGAAGGGACAATACGGTAAGTCATCTGGGTCTTCAAATGAGACTTCTGTTTGAAGAGATTGTACAACTCCTATTGTAAATGATTTGAAGCTATCTAACATATCCAAATAGCATTTAGTATAATAAATGATATCAGTATACTGGAAAGTAGATGCTTTTTTATTGATCTGTACATCTGTATTTACAACAGGACCTTTAGCCTTAACAAGCTTGGTCAGATTGATTACAAGAGGGGGAGAAGAAGAACGAGGAGGAGGATTAGCTTTGTTACGACGGAGGTCGATAATAAGCGGCTCAGAGGATGTGAGCTTCCTTTTTTCCTTGTTATGAGGTAGATCTATAACAAATGGCTCAGAAGAAGTGAGCTACTTTTTGTCCTTGTTACGACGTAAATCAATAACAAGCGGCTCAGAAGAGGTAAGCTCCCTTTGATCATGATCATCATCAGTTGGTTTCTTCTGAACTGGCAAGTGAATAGCCAGTGGCTTTGAAGATTGAGGACGAGAAACACGCCCTTTAACAGATATAATAAGGGTATCTTTAGGCACTGCTTCTGATTCTTCTTCAGTATCCAGAGACAAGACAACCTTCATGAATTCATCCTTGTACATGCGAGCGTCGTTGCAATATGCTTCGACACCCTTGAAAGGATAAAGGTCTGCAACCTCCTTATGAACTTCTCCTTTTTCATCGACATATTTAAAGCATTGATGAAGAGTTGATGGAACAACATTATGTTCATGGAGGAATGGTCTTCCCAGAAGAGCGTTGTAAGAACAACCATGATTATCGATGATATAGAAGGTCACCTTTGTGCAAAGATTGCCTGTTTGGAGTTTTAGGCGAATCTTACCCAAAGGTTCACTCCTTCCTTGGTTGAATCCCAAGATAGTGGTGGTTGTGCTTGAAAGACTATGCACTGGTATCTTCAATGCGTCTAGCATCGTCTTTGGCATGATGCTGAGAGCAGACCCTGGATCTATCAGGATACGATCGACTTTCATTGAATCGACATATCCTGTATAGTAGAGAGGACGATCATGTCTATTATCCTCCAGCACCATATCATCCTGAGTGAAAGTGATGTTTGGAATCAACTCTAATACACTGTGACAATGACGACAAGAGACCGGTTCTGCTTTCGGCTTTTTGAGAAGAGTTAGGCAAGTTTTAGCCTGCATCAGGGCTTCACTTAGAGTTTCTCGAGTCTCTTTAGAAAGGCGCAAGAGCTCGAAGATTGATAGCCTAGCCGGTGTATTAGCTAGTTGAGCCAATATATCAAAGTTGTACAGCTTTTCAAGTCCTGTAGGAGATGATTTCTTCAGGGGTTTGTCAAAGCAGACTTGTTGCTTGCCTTTGTCAGCAACCACCGGCTTGGGAGGAATAGGTACTACAACTGGTGAGGATGTAGAAGGAATCTCTTCAGAGGAAGTAGATTGTACTGGAGCAGGTTCAGAAGAAGAGGCGGGATTCTCTTGAGTTTCAGGATACTCCTTCAAGTAGGCTTTCCCTGATCTGGTGGCTAGCAGAATTTCTTCATCAACTATGGGGTCAAAAGACACCATATTACAAGTTTTTGTCTTACTTTTTGAGCGGTCTTTCTTCTTAAAAGAAGAGAAAACTTCAAACTCTGAAGCAAGATCTGGATGGATCCACATAACTTCGCCATTGTCAAGAGACAAGGGAATGAGACCTTCATTTGGTGGAGGAGGAAGATTCTCAATCTCAAGAGTAACTTTGGGAATAGGAATGACACCGTACTGTAACATCTGCGGAGGAAAGTCACCAAACTGGACTGAAACCATATTTGCAGTAACAGTCTTCTCGTCTTATTGCAGAGTGACGACGCCAACGTTGACCAGCTCCTGAATTTTGCCTTTGAGCACATAACATGCTCGAGTGGGATGTCCGATGAATTTGTGATAGACACAGTACTTGGGATGATCAGTCTTACCGACTTCATCGGGCTTCCTTGGATCTGGAAGTTGAATCTTGTTGCTTTTGAGTAAGCAGTCAAAAATGCTTGCAGTATCATTCTCATCAAAGGAATACTCTACTTTAGGACGAGGTTCCCTTGGAGGAAGGTGCAGAAGGAGTAGAAGTGGATGTAGGAGGAGCTACATTAACCGACAAAGATTCTTTGTTCTTATTCAAATTGATGTTCAAAGTTTCTTTTGGTTTGCGGTTGTTCTGGCGGTTGCCACCACCTGATGTCTGGTGTTCATCCTGGTCGGGGTTGGACATTTGTACCCCTAACTGCTTAAATTTGTCAGCTCTAACTTCAGCAGCTTTAGCATTGACAATAAAGGATGGCCAGTCTTGGAATTGGGTTGACCCTGTCCACATGCTGCTGATAGGCAAAAGATTTGCCTTGCAAGTATCAATAGTGATAGCGGCCGGAGTCCCTGGAGGCATCTTCAAGGCTTCACGGCGGAACCGTTCGATAAAACTTTCAGCGGTTTCATTATGTTTCTGTTTGATTTTGTTGAGAACCGACATAGTCATGTCGTTGAATCCCTCATAGAATCGTTCCAGGAAGATTTGTTTGAGACCTGAGAAAGAGGTGATACAACCATCGGGCAAGCTTCTGTACCAATCATATGCTACGCCAGCTAAACAGCCGACGAATACTCTGGTAAGAAGAGCGTCATTTGGTTGAAGTTGAATGGTCATTACCTCAAAGTGATTGATGAACTGGCTTGGAGAAGTGCTGCCATCAAACAGAGAGATTGTTAGGATTTTGTACTTAGGAGGAAACGGGACTTCCTTCAATTCAACTGGGTATGGCTGCTTGATTCCCAATCTTTGTAAGTTGTCTTTCTCCTTAAAAGCTTCGAACTGAGTTCTCAAGAGTTTGACAGCTTCATTGGCATCTTCTGATGATGAAGAAGGAGCAGGTGGAATCTGAGTGTTAGGAGGAGGAACTGCATGGTAAGTACCACCCCAGCACCTGACTGACTGGGTGTAGGTTAGATTTGTACAGGAGGTATTTGAGTAGGTGCCACCCCCAACCCAGCATTGACAGGTACCGAAGATGCTATAATTTCAGGACTTACAGCAGGTACAATTGGTGGTGTGGCATGTTGTGCCACAATAATAGAATGCATGCTGGCGACCATTTCAGCCATAGTCTTCAGTTTGTCTTCAAGTGCAGCAATCCGTTGTTCTTGATTTTCTGAGGTTGAAGCATCTGGGTCTTCATTGACAACATAAGCTGTCACTTTTCTTGGTACAGTAGAGGACACTGTCTGTTCAGAGCTTTCGCTGTATGCATCATAGTCGGAGAAAGAGTCGTCTCCTGACTGAGAAGTAGGAAGATAACCAGAAGGATCTTGAAGAAGATTCCTTTGACCGATTGTGTCTCGGCTTCGGGACCGGGTATGTCAAAATACTCCTTCAGAAGATTCTTGAAGTAAATCTAGATACCGCTGGCTTGGTTTGCGAGGTTTGCCGTGCTTAGAGCACCTTCTACCCCCAGTGTCTCGGGAAATCATGTTGACAGAAGCGTACAACACTTCTTCTTCATCTTCCGACATAGGTTCAGAGTTTGCAAAAGTCAGACGATCAAAGACAGATCTTTTTGTTGTTTGACAACAACATTGGATGATGACTTTGTGATTGCAATGATGATCAGATGATTGAGATGGAGGTGTTGAAACATTGTCCCATTTTTGTCTGAGATGTTCTCGGAGATCGAAAACAACAGCAGGATGAGAAAAACTCTGAGGGATCTGTCCTTTGATAATGTTCGGAACATGATTCTGATTCTTCAAATAATTTGTCCCTTGAGTATACAGGGAAGTGCTCACTTCATTGGCATAAGTGTCGGGATTTTTAACCCTGAAGATTTGTTTTTGATGATGTTTGGTCTTCGGCATTGGCTGTTTGCGTTTCACCGAAGTGGGTCTGTTAAGATAAGTTCTGAGATCAGCAAATTCACCCCCAGGGGTTTCTGTTTGAGACACCAGCAATTTTCTCTGTCTTGAGCGGGATATCTTGAGAGTTGGGAGGTCTTGGAATATTGCTACCGGGTAGGCAGAATACCTCTTTGGTTAGTACAAGTTCTCTTGTCATAAAGGGAAGAAGAACCCTTGTTTGAAGGAATTCTTATACTGATTGGTGCCGAGGCACGTTCAGATTGATCTTCTACGGTAAAAATCGAGGAAGATTGAGAAAAGACCAAAGGGCCTTTTCCTTTGTTTTGTAGAGAAGGATCAGCTAAAGAGCGTTTCCCTCTGTTGTCTTCCAAGTCATGAGACGAGGAATTCTGAGAGAAGACCAACGGGCCTTTTCCTTTATTTTGAAGAAGAAGAGGAATAGCCAAAAGACTACCCCCTGTGGATTGCGCAGGAGCAACAGGGTCTTTGAGAGGAGGAGCAGAGCTTTTCCCCTTATTATGAGAAGAAGAGAGTTTAGCCAAAAGGCTGTCACTCTTGGATTGCGCAGGCATGATTTGCGTATGGGTTGATGGTATACTGGCTTTGGCTACAGAAACTGTGGTTTGAACATCAGGAGTTCTTGCCACAAAATGCTTAGGATGGACTCTGGTTGCTGGAGTGTTGTTTTGCGCAGGAAGATTGGCAGCCAACTGCGCTAGAGACATAGGAGTCTTGTACTTAGCCAAGACAGCATATGAAGTCTTCTGTGTACTGGCAACAGCTGATTGTGCAGCAATGGCAGAGACAGATTGTGCAGCAGGCTTAGTGACAGAAGCCTTGGACTGCGCAGCAGTCTTGATGGCAGACTGTGCAGAAGTGTTGCTGGCAGACTGCGCAGAAGTCTTGCTGGCAGACTGCACAGAAGTCTTGCTGGCAGAAACTTTGGACTGTATAGCAGTCTTTGGGACCCACACTGGGTGCACTTTGCTTGTGGCAGAAGTTGTTGCAGTGCGAGGAGTGGTCTTGGAGTTGATCATGGTTTCGTAGGCTGTCTGGTTGACCTTCACAACCAGAGTCTTCTGCGTCTTCCCAATAGACGCTACATCACATTGAGTTGTCACTTCCTCGTCGGAGGAGAAAGTCGTCTCCAGCAGAGTCGCTATTTTGTTTGCAAAAATGAAAGTATGAAACTTTATTGATACAAACTTTGTAAAGATTACAAGAATTCTGGGAAAGTGCAACTGTAGGAATCCAATCTAGAAGACGATTGCTTTATCCCTTAGACGATGTGAACTTTGAAGATGGTAGCCTCTGAAGTTGACTTGAAGGCAATAGCCTCGGAGAATTGAAGGCAAAAGCCTCGGAAGAATGCAGTAGCACTTGGGCAAGAACTCCTGGACTCTCTGATAATTCTGATCTGTGATCCCTGATCCCCTTGAATGGAGACTTGAAACTCTATTTATAGAGTTCTGGAAATAACTAACTTTTAGTTATTCTGGACTGCGCATGATAGATTGTGCATGAATTGGATTGCGCAACAGTGGACTGCGCAGGCAGTTGTCTGATCATGGGCCAACTGTCTGGGACACTATGGCATCATTTGATTGAAATGTGCATGATCGTGCATAGACAGGTTGCCACGTAATGAGCAATTGATGGCATGAATGCCACTATATGTTGTCAGTTGTGTTGATAGAGCGCACAACCTGAATTACGCTGGATTTGTATTGCGCAGACGTGGACTGCGCAGACATGGATTGCGCCATTATGGATTACGCATCAGATAGGCTTACTGATTGCGCTGCCAGCTGTCCTTGAGCGTCGTGCTGTACAATTAAACAAACAGTCGCCTCGTTCTCCCTGCTGTCAGCTGTCAGAAGATTTGATTGTGTCAGGTAATGATGATGATTTGCCACGTCAGCCTGCGCGCTTGAGAGTGTGCGCAGTCTATTGTGCGTAATCTGTATACTACGCAATCTGATGTCTGCGCAGTTCATTTAAAAGATGGATTTCTTGATCTTCATGACTTTAGTTGATGTGCAACTTGATTTTTTAGGACCTACACCCATCCCCCTGGCGACAATGGAGATTGCTAATCTTCTACCTCTCCGAGATCAGGCTGCTGGTCTAGTGCCCCTTACCACATCACGAGGGGAGGTCATATTGATCCATCCAGACTTGGTATCGGAAGTGACTCGGCCCACATCAACTTCCATCTGCAAGAAGAAGAGTGGAAAAGTCAGGTCCTGTCGCACAATCTCGACAAATATCGAAGAAGTTACAGCCGTCGTTACGCAGTCTGGGGCACAATCCCAACCCGTGGCTGACAACTCGGCTGAAGATCATCAGCCCGCTACAACTGACGCTCCGGGACCGGCTCAGCCTCCGATGACCGACAAGCCTAGGCCGAGGGAGACTCGCTTTGACAAATCCCTTCGAAAAGAGGCACCACAGGGGCTGGAGAAGCCCTACAACTTCGACATCTTGGCACAATTGGCCAACACACCGGCCAAGTTGTCATTATACGAGCTTCTGAGACTCTCAAAGGATGTTCGTGCGGCTTTGAACGATGCACTCCAAAATGCCGACGCGTACCTGGCTCAGGTCAACCTCACGGAAGAGAACCCACCGGCAGACAGCGCTTGCACATGATCGATGCCCAATATTGTCTTAACTCTGCAGGATATGCTCATCAAAACCAACCTGCACGATCGCCCATTATACTACACTGGATACATCGGCGACGTAAAGGTGGATCGGATGCACATTGATCCTGGCTCTTCTATAAGCATTATCCCGAAGTGTCTGTTACATCATCTTCGTATCCCAATGCATCGCCTGACGCCAACAAGCACCGCCATCAGCGGTTTCAATTCGGGCAGGAGCTACCCAATTGGGAAGATTCATCTAAAGTGTCAGATTGGCGATCTCCAATCAGAAGTCACCTGCTACGTCATAGATGCAGACACTTCTTGCAACATCCTCTTGGGGCGCCATTGGATACTCGATTATTTGATCATGCCTTCTACGCTGCACTAATGCTTCAAATATGTCGACAAACACGGCTTCGTGAGGACAAAATTTGTTGATATCGATCCCTTCAAAGGGGTCGAATCCTACTACTCAGACTCCTGTCTGTACAAAAAGTCGAAGAAGCACCTTGGTGAAGGAGATGTGCAAGCTTGTACCGAGACAACCACAGAATGAGAAGAACCTCTGACGATCCACCTCCAAGCTCGCAAACCTGGCAAGTACGTACCCCTTACATCCACTCTGCGTAAGGACGCAATCAGCCTCTCGACGCAAGAAGAACAGATGATATCCGTCTGCCAAGGTCTGGCCATGTGCCAAGACCCACAACGGAGCCACTGACAATCAGGCTGCCGAGAGTCGGCCAGCCGCAAACGGAGAAGCTCAATCCCTCCGACAAGCCAATGACGATACGCCGTCCCAAGAAGAGTCGTCACCCCGATGCAAGGTTTGGGAGTTCTAGCGAACCAACCACTCCCCGCCTAGCATCGAGTACCAAGCTCGGGGTCGCTAGTCTGCCAACAACTCCATGCTCTGCTCCACCAGCTGAACCTCTGACGATCAAGCTGCCAGGTCGTCCTCTCAGTCTTCGTTTATATAGGGGGTAGCCGAAGAGGAACCGGAGCTAGCCAAGTATGTGGCTGCCCACACTGATGTTTCCTCTGTAGATGATGTAATCCCCTTAGAAAAGATACCTTACTTCATCAATAAAGAGCTATCTTTGAACTACCTCGAGCTCAATAAGCTGTGTACAATGTATGCTATGGAACACGGTATAGGCACTCACCTACACACACAGGTGACAAATGTGTACACCGCAATCCAGCTTACTCCAGTAGAAGACACTTACCGCATAATCGAGGGAGGGGATCATCCAATCATCTTCGGCCGGAAGGACGATCCGCAGCCCTTCACCGTAGAAGAAGTCGACCTTGAATCAGATGCCGGGAGACTGCCTCTCCATCTTTATAGCCCCCAATCAAAATATCTCATACAAAAACAAGGGTATGATCTGGAGACTACGCTAGACTTGAACTACGGCACCGGGCGACGATTACCTTTGAAGCCACTGGTCCCAGCTGGCAAACTACGGGGCTACTATAGCAAAACTCGATATAGATTAGGGTATGTAACACCCACGACAACCCCTGAGCGTTCAGATGAAGAATGTGACTAGCAGTCACATTCAACCGGGTTACCAACTTCTGACTCAGATACCAGCATCGAAGACGTATTCAGACAAGTCCTGTCAGTCAACATGGCATTCGTCGACGCTTACGAAGAAGATGAAGACATTTCAGAAATCCTCGAGTTAGAGCCGTGGGCCCAATAGTTGGATGCACAATGGGAAAAACGGTTCGAACGGAGAGAACCCCCAACTGAAGATGAGGTTATACAAGTGGATCTCGGTAGCGAATCTTCTCCAAAACCAATCTTCGTCAGTAAAAGCCTAACAGACGAAGAGCGAGAATCGCTATTGGAACTTGTCAAAGATTATATTGATGTGTTCGCCTGGAGCTATGAAGACATGCGAGGACTAAACCCCGAGGTTGCTCTTCACAAACTCAACATTCGGCCGGATGCAAAGCCAGTCAAGCAACAACAACGACACTTCCGCCCGGGCATCACGGATGCGATCGAGGCCGATGTCAACAAATTAATAGCTAGCGGCTTTATTCGTGAGGAACAACACCTGGATTGGGTCGCCAACATAGTACCCGTCCTTAAAAAAAATGGGAAGATTCGAATCTGCATCGACTTTCGCAATCTGAACGATGCATGCCCTAAAGATGAATTCCCCCTTCCTATCACATACATTATGATCGACAACACATGCAGCATCGAACGTATGTCATTCATGGATGGCTTCTCGGGGTACAACCAAATCAAGATGTCTCCTGACGACGAAAAGCATATATCATTCCGAACACCGATTGGCACATACTGTTACACAGTCATGCCTTTCGGTTTGAAGAATGCCGGCGCCACATATCAAAGAGCCATAAGTATCATCTTCAGAGACCACTTACGCAAGACGGTGGAGTGCTACGTTGATGACATCGCCGTCAAGAGTCGTTGTAAGGGAGACCATCTGCAGGATCTGTAGACGGTATTCGATCTGATGCGAGCGCACAATTTAAAAATGAACAAAACAAAGTCCTTCCTGGGCGTATCCAACGAGAAGTTCTTGGGTTTTATCATCACCGCCCAGGGTATCCATGTAGACCCTGAGAAGACAAAGGCAATTATGGAGATGGGTCCCCCGAGAAATCTCCGCGAACTCAGAGGCCTCCAAGGGAGGCTAGCTTACATCAGGAGGTTCATTTCTAACCTCTCCGGGCAATGTCGACCATTCACCCATCTCATGAAGAAAGGCGTCTCATTCGTATGGGACGAAGAATGTCAGCGGGCCTTCGACAGCATCAAAGAATATTTGTCGAACCCTCCAGTCCTGGTGGATCCGGTTGCTAGAAAACCATTCCTGCTCTACGTACGAGCAATAGAACATTCCCTCGGGGCTCTACTGGCACAAAACAATGATGCAGGCCATGAACAAGCCATATATTACCTTAGTCGAATGATGATTGGGCCAGAGCACCGATACACCACTGTGGAGAAGGAATGCCTCGCCCTGGTGTTCGCCATTCAGAAGACGCGGCACTATGTCACTGGACAAACCATACAAGTGATATCACGAGTCAACCCTCTCAGGGTCCTCATGACTAAACAAGGGGCACTCAACTCTCGCCTCGCTACATGGGCAATATTGTTGTCCCCTTATCATATGATCTTCGTCCCACAAAAGGCTGTCAAAGGTCAAGCCCTGGCAGACTTTTTGGCAGCTCACCCAGGCTCGGAGTCATCCAGAATATATGAAGAAATCCCAGATGAGGTCGCCGACTCGCATGCAACCTCTCACGATGATATATGGCGAATGTTCTTCGACGAGGCTTCGAGAACTGGACCCAAGGGCAACATCGTCGTCGGAGTCGGGGTGGTACTGGTTTCTCCTTCCGGATTGGTGATCAATCACGCTTACTCTCTCACAGAACCCTGCTCTAACAATGTTGCCGAGTACAACGCTCTGGTCATTGGCCTCCAACTTGCAAGAGAGCTGGGGATAGAATATCTTAAAGCATACGGCGATTTACAGTTAATCGTCAATCAGATCCGGGGTTCATACGAGGTTCGCCATGAAGACATGATCCCCTATCACCAAATAGCAATCAACATCATCTCGTCATTTGAAGGGTTCTTCATTGAACACGTTCCCAGACTCCAAAATATCGAAGCCGATGCCTTAGAAGGCCTTGCCGCTTCCCTAGCAGTGCCAAATCATACTCATCAATCGATAGATGTGATAGGCCACGAGCTGGTCTGCCCCAAGAATAACGTTCAATTCATGGCAAGTTACTCTGCCCAGACGATCGACGATGTCCCAGATTGGAGACAACCATTCATTGACTTCGTCATCTACGATATCCTGCCCGAGAACCCAAAGGAAGCTACCTCCATCAGACGGCGTTCTCTCAGATTCTTCTACGATACAGAGGCGAAAATGTTGTATCGCAGATCCTATGATGGATTATTGCTTCGGTGTCTATCAAACGCAGAGGCCAAAGAAGCCGTACGCGAAGCTCATGACGGTGTCTGTGGGGCCCATCAGCTTGGCCCTAAATTGTAAGATCGTCTTCGCCGAATGGGCTACTACTGGCCCACGATGGTAGCAGATGAGATAGACTATGCGAGAAAGTGCAAAGCCTGCCAATTCCACGCGGACTTCATCCACCAACCATCCGAATTTCTACATCCGACAGTGGCGTCCTGGCCGTTCGAAGCATTGGGGATGGATATCATTGGTCCAATCACTCCACCTTCCTCCCGAGGACATCGCTTCATACTCACAATTACAGATTATTTCTCCAAATGAACGGAAGCTGTCCTGCTTGCAGAAGTAAAGACTTTAAACGTGATCAGCTTCCTTAAGTACCACGTCATCTATCGCTTTGGACTGTCCCGAAGGATCATCCAAGATAATGGTTCGCAGTTTGCAAGCCACGCCTTCTATCGGTTCTGCGACAAGCACCGAATCCAGAATATTGCTTCGACGCCATACAATCCAGCGACAAACGGGTTGGCAGAAGCATTCAATAAAACAATCATCAAACTACTCAAGAAGTTTGTATCGTCCAACAAATACGACTGGAACGAGAAGCTTGGTGAATGCTTATGGGCGTACCGTACCACAGTCCGAACGGCGACAGGGAACACACCATTCTCCCTAGTGTACGGGAGTGAGGCAGTTCTCCTATTGGAGACTCAAATACCCTCACTCCGCATCGCTCTCACTTATCAATTAACGACGGACGATAACTGCCATCGCCGGCTACAAGAGTTAGAGGCCTTAGATGAAAAGCGCCTCCTGGCTCAACGAAGGATCGAGCTATACCAAGCATGCATCTCTGGAGCCTTCAACAAGAAGGTCAAAATCAGAACATTCCAAGTGGGCGATCTCGTTCTGGCAGTCCAGAGGCCGATGGTCATGACTCACAAGACCGTCGGCAAATTCTAGCCAAAATGGGAAGGTCCATTTATCATTGAGGCTGTATTCTCCAACGGTGCTTACCGCCTCGCAAAGCAAAATGAAGACTTGCTCATGTTGCCCATCAACGGTAAGTTCCTGAAGAAATATTGTGTCTAAATGACACATCCTAGATTATCGAGTCATGTACCCGCTGGGGTCGCTGAACTCACATCCACAACATTCCAGATTATCGAGTCATGTACCCGCTGGTGCCGCTGAACTCACATCCACAACATTCCAGATTATCGAGTCATGTACCCGCTGGTGCCGCTGAACTTACATCCACACTATTCCAGATTATCGAGTCATGTACCCGCTGGTGCCGCTGAACTCACACATTCACAATATTCCAAATTATCGAGTCATGTACCCGCTGGTGCCTCTGAACTCACATTTCGGTTACTCTTTCAGATAGTAAGTCATGTATGATCATACCTCTGAACTTTCTTTCTGGAAGAGATCCTCCCTCATGATCCACCACCCGCACTCCCAGTGCACAAAAAAGGTAACCGATCCACAAATTTCCAAAATGACCATGTCCTCATTACCTCTGAGTCGTTTCACTTCCACCAAAAACAAGTCACCCCATACATAGAACTTCTATGTCCTCATTACCTCTGAGTCGTTCTATGTACCCTCCTTCATTGAGCCCACTCCTGCCATGTCCTCATTACCTCTGAGTGGGAAGGCTCCATCGAAGAAACCTTGATGCTTGCCATGTCCTCATTACCTCTGAGTAAGTATGATGATTCTCTTTCGACTTATTATCCATACCCACAACCGGAGTACGCCAAGGATAATAGGACCACAAATATTCTCTGCTGAGTCCACTCCTGCCATGTCCTCATTACCTCTGAGTAGAAAGACTCCACGGTAAAACCTCCGTACTTACCATGTCCTCATTACCTCTGAGTAAGTATGTTGGTCCTCTCTCATCTTATTACCCGTACCCTGAACCAGGGTATGCCAAGGGTAATAGGCCCACAAATGTCCTCTGTTGACCATAAATATCCTCCATTGAGTCCACTCCTGCCATGTCCTCATTACCTCTGAGTAGGAAGACTCCACGGTAAAACCCTCATGCCTGCCACGTCCTTATCACCTCTGAGTAAGTATGTTGGTTCCCCTTCATCCTATTATCCGTATCCTAAGTCAGGGTATGCCAAGGATAATAGGCCCACAAATGTCCTTTGCTAAATCTCTTAGTACAGGCCTACCATTCCTTATCATGCCCCGGGAGCCCAGCTGCTCCATGGCATTCTATCTCCCGATACCCCGAACACCCACGACCACCTTACCGTGGAACTGTTCTAGATATCCCCAATCAAACTTGTTATCCATACCTAAAACCAAGGTATGCCAGGGATAACAGGTCCACAAACAAGTCCCCCATGCGGGGCAAACATTACCACAATACCACAGGCACCAACAAGTAACACAAATAAAGGGTAGAATGGAAAGTACTCTTTATTTGAAAGACGAAAAAGCATTACATGTTTTGGGACCACGTCCCTCTCAAAGAAGAAAAGAAAAAAAAAGAAAACAGAAACGAAAGAAGAAAATGCCGACAATAGTTCGGCATTACACAACTCCAAGAGGCGGTTTCTCACCAAGGCAGTCCCCCGCTCAAGCCTCTGTTTCGCTCGGCGCTCGCCTCCTGGGATAACTGCTCTGCATCATTCAAATACATATATGCCTGCCAGTCGTTCTCCATCTTCTTTAGGGCAAGTTCTAGATTGGAAGAAGCCCTACTAAATTTGTCAGCCTCCTGAATGGCAATCCCTTTCTTAGGACGAGCAGCTTCGAGCTCGGACTCCAGGAAAGCCAGCTTTTTTCTGGAGTTCGAGGATCTGCTCCCGAGTGTCAGCTACCCCGCGGGAGGCTGCCGCTTTCCGAGCTGCACAATCTTCAGTCCGACGGTTCCATTGATCGTACAACTGAGTCAGATCCTGGCGGTCCTTCAATATAGTTGGCTTGATCGATTCCCGAGCAAGCCTCACCTTCTCCACCGCGGTTATAAGGAAATTTTGCTCTTGGTTTATTACCGCGGGTAAATCAGCTTGCTGCAGCACGCAAAACTGGGCCACAAGACGATCAGCCTCTAACAGCTTAGGCTCCAGAAGTGCAGCCAGTCCCGCTCCACCGGAGAGTGTTCTAAGGATATTAATCTGGCCACCGGCGCATTGACGGGCCATAGAAAAGTGAGTCCCCCTTCTCCACAGCTGCCTCGATCTCCTCTTCAGGTGGCAGTGGAAACTGTCGACCACATCCTGGGACACTTCATCCAAAATCTCTGTAGAGGACGGCATCAAAGGAAGTGTGGCAGACAGTACCGAAGGAGTAGCCTCAGAACTTGCCGTCCCTGCCAACAGGGAAAACGAATTCTGTACGAAAAGATGCATGGATGGCAACTAGCTCCTCTACTGCCGCCCGAAGAGCCTGGATACTTGGTAGAGCGGAAAGGTTGACTCCCGAAACCCTATTCATAGAGGATGGCAGGGAAAGCGTCGTCCCTTGCTCCAGCTGTACTATCGCCAAGGCTCCCGAACTTTACCCAGCTGGAATCCCCTCAGTATGGGTTGGAAAAGAAGGAGGCACACGTGCTTCCATCAGATCCCCTCCGGTAGAGTCTGCCCTGACAATGTCCATCACCGGCAATAAAGGGGTGGGACCTGCACGTCCAAAGCAATCATTAATCCATGAAGGACAGGATGATAGAACAAATAGGCCTCCTCACAAGTTAAGAAGCTGGTTTATCTTACCAGGGGAAGAGCTCGGAGGCTGCAGCTCGTTCGAAGCTGGCATGGTCTCCCCACCTGCAGCTTCCAACTCAAATTTAACTGGTTTCTCTGCCCCAGCCACCCCTGAAGGGGAGCCAGCCAGTTCAGTGTCATTCTGTTGGAATTCAGCTGTCTCAGGGACGGGGGCAGTAGAGCCCCCATTCCTATGGTTTGAGGTCTCAGCAAGGTGAGACTCCCCGACCTCCTCCGGAAGAACCCCAGCGGAAGTGATGGCGGTGCACATATCATGGATCAAAGTAGACAAGGCTGGATCGACTTCAGTAGTCGAGTCCCGAGAAGCAGACTCCCCGGACGCCTATATGGAGCAAAAGAAAAAATAATTAGGCCATAACTTAGAAAAAGAAGGAAAAGGCAGTTGAAATTCTAATCACTCACTTCAGAAACAGCATCAACATCAATAAACAGCCGGCGATGTCTTACCGCAGCCCACTTCGTGGAATAGGTCCTGCCATCGTCAGTGGACAGACGCCTGCCTCGTTGGCACAAGGCACCAGGCACAACAGGTGGATGATCCTCCACCTCTTCGTCCGGCACAATAGGAGGCTGGTCCCCCACCTCCTCGTCCGAAGAATACGATGTGTCATCGGCGGCCTGCTCGTCATCCTCTTCATCCACCGCAGTGGACTCCGAGTCTGGCACAGGAACCCTATTCGCCCCTCTCTTTCTCTTCCTGGAGCCCTCGGGCTTTTCTGCCTAGCCGGTCCCGACAATGAAGCTGGTGTTCACGTCAAAGTTTACGGGAGATTTGCTCGCCGCAACGTGATAAAGAGCCGCCATGTACAGAATATCCCCTTGCGTATTAGCGTCAGGGACTGAGAAGCTAGCCCGGGTATGAACAGCATTGTAATAATGCCACGCCCGGATGCCGTCAAGGACACTGCCCTCGAAGCCCAGGCAAGCACTGGGGCAGTCAAGGAACAGCTGACTATACCCAAATTGACGAAAAAACCTGCCAGGCAAATAAGGCTCCAAGTATACGTTATTTCGGTAACGATATACTAGGTGCGCGGAGCGAATATTGTGCAGCCATAGAAGCATCTTCTCAGATAAGAGCTGGGGAGGTTCAATGCCATGAACATGTACCCCCCTCAATTCTTTAGGGGTTAACTGAGGAAGAGACACAAAGAAGTCAGGCCCGTCAACTCTCGCCAACGCCCTCCGACAAGCCGGCATGGTGTCATACTCCCAAGATTGATGGAGGTATCAGAAAAGGAAGGCGTCATCAGCGGTGACAGTATCCTCCGTCCCGAGCCTCATCAATGACCGATAATGCATCAATAACCACCCCATGAGATAGTGGTATGGTAGCTCTATCCGCTCAAAGTCCAGCGTCGTCTCGCGAGCAATGACTTTAGACGAAAAGCCTCGGAGGCCGTGGTGTATGCTACACACCATAACCGGAAGAAGGGCCAGTCTTACTTTGAAGACCAGCTTCACAGCCGGGAGAATGAAGTGGCGGCTGATCCTTTCAGTAGAACCTGCCCCTCCCGAGACTACGCAATTTCGTAGCCATACCATCAAGAACCCGGCCAAGATTGCTTTCTCGGACATATGTCGGGTACCGTAGTGGAAATAACTGAAGGAGTCGGTGCGGCTCCCAAACCTGTCACGGGTGGACCTTGACCTTTTGGCCTTCAACATCATGTCCTTTACCTCTTCCGAGGTTTGAGGACCTCGAGACGAAACCCGACCGGAAGGACGTAATTTGAAAAGATACGGGACCCAGGCCGTGGTATAGGGGGCGTTCCCTTCTGAGCTATTTTTTTCTTGATAGCAGTCTGGTGGCAGATGCTATGGTGGCACAACAGTTCCGGTACACAGCGACGAAACCTAGGAATCGTTGATCCAGATCATCGAATTCCTCATTCGTCAGGGTGTATACTTCAAAGGCCTCGCCCCCCCCCACGGTAGCTTAGAAACAGCATGCATTTCATGGAGGGCAAGTCCCAACTCCCCTCCGGGCGCGAAGAAAGTCCCTGTACGCCGGCTATACATCTCCAAAAGGGCCATGAACAGCGGCTTGTTAATGGGCAATCCATAACAGGTGCCCCAGATGGCGTAGTAAAGGTCAATCTCCCGAAGGAGTTCCTCGTAGTTCCTCAGGATCCATGAGAAAAGATTGGCCCATGTGGGAATGGGGTTTATCCAATTCAGCAGCGACAACCTGCCCATAGGATAAGACCCCTTGCGAGCAAGCTGATTCAGGAAGGTATCAGCTCGAGTAAAAGTGAAGTTGGGACCAGACATATTTATGAAAGTACCAGGAATCAGCCCCATCACAGTCCGGCTGACTGACTTCCTACTTGCACATGCTGACCTAATACTCATATTATAGTGGATGTTGCCCACGAACATTCCCTGTTGGGTTGGAGTTAGAGAGCCCGCCATTTTCCTGCCCAACGGTACCATATTAAACCACGATAGGGGAAAATGTCGCTCCATCTCGGGAATATGGATATCCACCCCGTCCACAGTAAAGTCCCAGTTCTCAAAAACGTCCAGCATTCGGGTGTTCTTTATGGATAAAGCATCTCCAAAGAGAAAAGCTGGTTTCAGATATTCTCCGTCCAGTTTCCCCGAATTCATCATAAAGAAAATAGATAGGCTGGTTGTTGATGGCAGCTACCCTCTCCAAAGGCTCATTAGAGGAAAGTTGATCTGTCATATGTCGATTCAGATCGTCACGCCTCACACCCACGACAAACTGAGCTGAACCCACCAGAAGCTCTCCGACAGGGTTGGTTGGGAGGTTCACTGGAAAAGGACAAAAGAAACAGGATTAAAAGATATGTTAAAACGAAACCACTTAAAGTTTCTCAAAAAGAAATTCCTATGAGCCTATACGGCTCGGATCGACGAACCCTTATGCGGCCCAATTCAGCTGGGTTTCATGCGGTACGGCTTTAATAGAGCCTATGCGGCTCGGGTCAACACAGCTTCATGAGGCCCAATTCAGTTGGGAGTTCCATGTGACACTGATTCGATAGCTTATGCGGCTCGAATTAAAACTTATGCGGTTCTATCTCGTAGAGGAGTTTATGCGGCGTGACTCAGCAAAATTCTATGCCGACCAGTTTGTCAGGAACATATGCGGTTCCACTCAAAGGAGGTTCCATGTGGTTCAAATCCAGAAGCACTCCTGCGGCTCAAATCTTTCTCAATGTGGCTCGAACATAGGGCATGCCCTATGTGGCCCGAATATGAGAGGGTCATGCGGCCCATACAACATATGCGGCTCCATCATGGTCGAGCTTGGGCGGTTCAATAAAAATGAAGGATGAAGGCTTGTGCATATGTTATGCAACAGAACCATGGGTCCTTGGGGTTCAAAGTATTCAAATCCATTTCTTACCCTTGAAAGCAGGGTGAACATAAGGGTGCACTTCGGGCACGGCGACCGACGAGGAAGCCACCTTCTTGTCTTTTACAGCAGCGGAGACGACCTTGGAAGATTTGGGGGCCATTTTCGACAGTCAGAGAATGGAAATAGGGAAAGACAGGAAAGACAGCAATAGTTAGGGACGATGAAGAAAGTAAAGAAATCCCTCCGACTGAACTCATATTTATAAACAAAACCAAGGCGCTTCGATTCTCGTACAGAACGAAAACCAACTCTTCGGTTATCGAGGCGAGCCGCCTAAAATGAAGGCCAGACTCCTGGGATCCCGCCCCAAAAAGTGACCTCAAAACTGACAGCAAATTAACAGCATTTAATACAAAAAATCTCCATACGTGGCAAGATGACGTGGCGGAAAGTCCCCACGGTTGAGATAGCTATGCGGCCCGAAAGCCCATGCGACAAAGTCATCCATGCGGCCGAGTCATCCATGCGGCCGAGACATCCATGCGGCTGAGACATCATATGCGGCCAGGAGAATTTATACATGGCCATGCTTCTTATTCAAAGTATTTCAATTTTGCAAATTGAAAACTTTGAAGGGGGTCTTGTAGAAGCATGGAAAAGAATAAAGAAAGACCCATGTGGCCAGAGAGCCCCATGCGGCTCAGAGAGTTCATGCGGCTCAAGTATTCATGCGGCTCGAGCGTCTATGCGGCTCAAACAAGCTCTATGCGGCTCAAAGAGGAGCTACGTGGCCTGCAACAGCTCTGCCCCTTGTCCATTACTGCATTAAATACCTTGACGGCTGACAGCTCTGACAAGGTGACAGTTCTGACACAAAGATATCATTATGACTCCCTCATAATGATGGACTCCTTGGAAAGCGAAGAAAATATCTGACACGATCCCCCGAGAGTCAGAAACTGTCATGCGGCCTTGACACGTGGACAGTCGTATGCGGCCCAAGCGGAGACTCCCCCATGCGGCCCAAGCGGAGGCTTCCCCATGCGGCTCACCAAGACTACCCCCATGCGGCTCACGAAGATTAGCCATATACGGCTCACGAAGACTATCTCCATGCGGCTCACGAAGACCAGCCCCATGCGGCTAACGAAGACTATCTCCATGCGGCTCACGAAGACCATCCCCATGCAGCTCACGAGGACTATCTCCATGCAGTTCACTCATACGGTCATCCACACTCATGCGGCTCAAATCATTACTATGCGGTTCAAATGTTCAGGGGGCCACTCTCAAGCAGCCTGGACACGTGGCCAGCCTTATGCGGCTTAATGAGGAGCAACCTTCCTGCGACTCAGATTTCTATAATGGCTCGACACGTGGCATGATAGCGCGGCACGTGGCATCAGATTGATCGAAATCCTTCAACAAATCCCAATAAAATATTGGAATCAAATCAGATCATTTACAAATAAGCAAATTAAAGACGTGTCGAGAAATTCGAGGTTAGCATGACAAATCAGGAGGATTTATGTCAATCAGCATTAATTACCCATAAAAGATTTGATGCAATCATATTTATTGCTCAAATCTCGATGAACGGCCCAGATCCAGTGATCCTTAGCCGCCGACTTTCAAGAATGGGCAATCATTGTAAACCCTAATGAGGCCCTCCACTCTTATAAATAGCAGGGTGCCATTCTCTTACAAACAGAGATAGAGACATATACAGAGAGAGAAATAGAGACATACACAGAGACAGAGAGAGATATACAGAGAGAGACATAGAGAGCCAGAGAGCCTGAAGAGAGAGAGCATTTCTTCATCAACGCCCAGCAGTTCTTCTATAGAGCCAAGGCTGCACCCGATCGTCCAAGGAGTAAGGCAGAGCTGCCGTCGCTTTTCTGAGCCTCTACCGTCACCTCCCAGAATCTAAAATAAATAATTGTACTTAGATTGCTGTACCTAGGTTTTCGTTCCTAGGCTTTCTTTGTACAAACGAGTTTGTATTGTGAAGTAAAAGTCCAGTCCACCGATAATTGTTCTATTCTTTTATATTTTATGGCAAACATACCCTCAAATGTCATAGGATAAGAATGAGGAGTAACAGGTGCTGTGGAAGTAGGTGCAAGAGGAGCAGGTGCAGTAGGTAGAGGAACAGTGGCAATGTTACTACGAGAGAGTTTGAGGAACTTGGGCTCGGGGTTGACATCACAAGTAGATAGGCAATATCAAATCTCTGAAAGATGCGAGGAATAAGCATCGCATAAGATAGGTTGCGGTCTCTCCTGCGACATCTACCCATCATGGAAGATAGTCTTAGGGGCAAAAAAAAGAATCCCCTTAAGAATATGAAAGAACAGAAAGCTCAAGTGCTATGACATCTTTGGAAGTGGATTTTGGAAGTAAAGTGGAATAGATGATGCGATATAATTCGTAGTTAAACAAGTTCAAGTTATTAGCCTTGAACTTTCCAGGACGAGCGCGTGGGGCGCACAAAGCTCATTCTTGAAACTAACGGGTGTCGTGCCATCGGGAAATCAAAATTAGTGATGTCATCGAGCGAGGCACCTTCGTTTGGGATACCAAGGATTTCTGCAATTGTTTCATCAGTGAATTCGATATCGATTCCTCCGATATATGTCCTCGTGGTAAAAGTGTCTAACACAAAATTATAATAGAATAATCTAATGGCATTAGTTGCAATGGAGAATTATAAGATAACAAAGTGTTGTAACCCTAATGCCTCAAAATTAGGGCGATGATCCGAAAAGATAGTCCATTTAATCGACGATCCGGTACAAATAGTACGCATGATAAAATTGGTATACCACAATAAAGCTTGATCGGAAGTTTTAAAGTAAAACTCGTCCGACGCACCGTCGTCCGATTGGACCGAAGAAAAGAGACAATCCGTATGCGGATCTGAAGACGATGCCTCTTCACTGGCACTAGTCTTCTTCCTCTTGAAGGGATTGAACTTAGGCATTCTTTCCCAAAATTTCTAGAAACCCTAAGTATTGAAAAGTGGAGGAGAGAAGGAATTATACCTTCCAAGAATTGGATATGCTGATGAGGACGAAGTTCTCCGCACGAATCCAAAGTTTGGACGAGAATCTCCACGCGGATTGGAAGAACAAGGATGGAGAAAAACTAGGGTTTGGAGGCACGGCAGCTTGTTTGATGTAGTTTGGAAGAATGAAGAAGATGAGGGCCTCGGGTTCTGGCTGGTACATATATATACCCAGCCGAACTCTGGCCGAATTCGGACCGAACTCGGGCCGAATTCGCCAAAGATTGCCTGGCTATATATATCAAAAAAATAGAAATGGGGCCACATCTTTTATATTAATTCATTTCAAATATTTAATTCAAAGTTTAGTAATTTTAAATCTCAAAGTATAAACTAATATATTTTATAAATTAATATTCTTTACTCAGCATCTGTTTTAGATTAGCTGTAAGAGTACTGTCCCAGCTAACGGAGGTTCACCAGGGAACTCTTAAACACCGCTTCTCTTCGACCATAGTCGGGATGACAGACAGGCTCTTTATAGGCTTGTCTCAAAAACAGTTATCAAATATCGAATAAATAATTAATAAAACAAAGTTAATTAATATTATTGATATCTAAAATTCTTAATTCTCGACGTAAATAATTGAAACGATCTTCCGCTAGAGGTTTTGTGAGTATGTTAGCTAATTGATTCTGTATGTCTATGTATACAAGGTCTATATCTCCATTTTGTTGATGATCTCTAAGAAAGTGATGTCTGATCTCGATATGTTTCGTACGAGAGTGACATAATGGATTCTTAGTTAAATTAATAGAACTAGTGTTTCACAGAAAATGGGTATGTGTGTAAAATGCAATCCATAGTCTTCTAAAGTTTGTTTCATCCAAAACATTTGTGCACAACAACGTCCTGCGATGATATACTCAGCCTCGGTTGTTGATAATGCAATAAAATTTTGCTTTTTACTAAACCAAGAGACTAGAGCTTTTCCTAGAAAATGACATGTGCCGCTAGTGCTTTTTTCTATCTACTTTGCATCCGGCAAAATCACCATCAGAATAATCGGTTAGGTCAAATTGTGGTTTGGGATACCATAAGCCGACAGAAGAAGTAACTTTAAGGTATCGGAAGATACGCTTAACTGCGTACAGATGTGATTCCTTAGGATTAGCTTGAAAGCGTGCAAATAAACAAACACTAAACATAATATCTGGTCGACTAGCATTTAAATACAGTAAGCTACCGATCGTACCTCGATACTTACATATGTCGACAGGTTTGCCTTGTTCATCAATATCAAGCTTGGTTGAAGTCGCCATTGGAGTGCTAAGTGGCTTGACTGCTTCCATGTCGAACTTCTTTAATAGATCCTTTGTGTACTTTGCTTGATTTATGAACGTCCCATTGTTGGTTTGTTTGATTTGCAGTCCGAAAAAGAATTTTAGCTCTCCCATCATGCTCATCTCAAACTCATTTTGCATACACTTTAAAAATTCTTGACAAAGAGATTTATCAGTAGATCCAAAGATAATATCATCTACATAGACTTGAATCAAAAGAATATTATTATTCAAAGATTTTATAAACAAGGTAGTGTCAACCTTTCCCCTTGAAAAACCGTTATCAAGTAGAAAAGAGCTTAGACGATCGTACCAAGCACGAGGGGCTTGTTTCAAACCGTATAAGGCTTTCTTCAACTTGAAAACTTATTCAGGAAATTTGAAATCAGTAACACCAGGAGATTGAGCTACATAAACTTCTTCTTTTATAAAACCATTTAAAAATGCGCTTTTGACATCCATTTGAAATAATTTAAAATTATGAAAACATGCAAATGCACATAATATGCGAATAGATTCTAATCTCGCAACTGGGGCATAAGTCTCATCGTAGTCGATACCTTCTTCTTGGTTGTATCCTTGAGCTACGAGTCGAGCCTTATTACGAGTCACTAAACCATTCTCGTTCAGTTTAATTCGGAATACCCATCGGGTGCCAATGACCGGATGATCAACGGGCTTGGAACCTGTTTCCAAACTTGATTCCGTTCGAATTGGTTTAATTCCTCTTGTATAGCATCTAACCAAAAGTTATTACTACATTCTTCAACAATTTTTTGGGTTCAAACTGCGAGACAAAAGTAACACAAGAAGCTATATCTTTATTAGAGGAACGAGTACTTATACCCTTGGTAATCTCACCAATTACCAAGTCCTTTGGATGATTAGCCAAGAATCTCATCTCTTTTGGTGTAGTCTCAAGATTGTTAGTTCTGGCTTCTTTGCTTGGAGGTTCAACTGATGCCTGATGTGATGGTTCTCCATCTTTGTGTAACTGTTTTGCAGTAGCTGTACTTGGTGCGATTATGTCTTCATTGTCATCATCATCTAAGTGTTGATTTAGCTCATCAAACTTGACGTTGATAGATTCTTCAATGATCATGGTTCTTTCGTTGAAGACTCTATATCCATTGCTCTTTGCTGCGTAACCTAAAAATATACCTTTATCGGCCTTTTCATCAAATTTACTCAAATTATTTTTAGTATTAAGAATAAAATATTTACAACCAAAGATTTTGAAATAAGAAACATTTGGTGTTCTATCAAACAATAATTCATAGGGAGTCTTCTTCGATATAGGTCGAATTAGAACCCTATTGAGAATATAGAATGCTGTACTTATAGCTTTAGCCCATAAATATCTAGGTAGACTAAACTGATTTAACATTACTCTAGCCATTTCAGATAGAGTTCTGTTCTTACGTTCCACAACTCTATTTTGTTGCGGAGTCCTAGGGTAAGAGAATTCATGCAAATAACCGTGTGTGTCACAAAATTGCTTGAATTCTGCATTCTTAAATTCGCCGCCATGATCACTACGAATACGAGTAATCATGAACCCTTTTTCATTCTGTACTTTCTTGCAAAAGGTGACGAATTCTGATAATGCATCATTCTTGCGTGCAAGAAAATAAACCCATGTATATCTAGATAAGTCATCTATAATGACAAATGTATATAACTTACCACCTAGACTGGCAATTCTATTTGGTCCAAATAAGTCCATATGCAACAGTTGTAAAGGTCTAGTGGTACTTACAGCGTTCTTGGATTTGAATGCGGATTTGGTAGCTTTGTTCTTTTCACATTCACTACATATCGTATCCTTCTTGAAAGAAATATCCGGTAAGCCGCGTACCAACTTCTTCGTAGATAATCTTGAAATTGTATCCATGTTTGCATGACCGAGTCTCATATGCCATAGTTGACTCTCAAAGTTTTTGGCCATCAAACATCTACCTGCTGTGTTAGCATCTTCCAACAAATAGAATATATATATTGTCTTCCCTAATACCTTCAAATATAGTACTACCAGTTGAACTATCAATTATAGTACATTTATTTTACGAAGTTAATACCATAACCGTGATCAGCTAAATGGCTTATGCTGAGTAGATTAAGTTTTAACTCAGTAACTAGACAAACATTTTTAATCACTGGATAGGGAGCCTTACCAATGTCACCGATACCGATTATGTACCCTCTTAAATTTTACCGAAGGAGACGTATCCTTCTTTATTCCTCTTCGACAGTATTGCGAATAATGAAGCGTCACCGGTCATGTGTCGTGAGCAACCGCTGTCGAGGATCCATTTGCTCCTAGCATGTGAAGGGCGTCCCACCTACAAAACAATTTGTAGATGAAACTCTTGGTACCTATTTCTTGTAGGGTCCTGACTAGTTAGTTTTCGGCATCCATGCATAAACATTTAAATCTACTAACTTTCTGATTCTACATGCATAAGATATATGACCAATGAGGCCACAATAATGATATTTAGCATGTTGAGTGTTGAAAGTAGTGTGAGATGCATGATTAGTAGGTTTTGGTTTTCTAGTATAGAAGAATGCATGACTATTAGTCTTTTGGGCATAGTCTTGGTATGGTTTGGTCTGACAGTGTTGGGCGTGTTCCGATGATTCGGTAATTGACACGTGTTAGAATAGGAAGCAGCAACTTTAGGCCGTTTTTTAAAACTAATTTCCAACTTTTTGAAAGTGTCATAATCTAGTATAGTCAGATGTGAGTGATTCTAATCTGACTTGTGCACACTGGAGACTCTTTCTCTCCTTAGATAGGTCTTCCTTTAACTGGATAATAGTTTGTTTTTTCTTCGGATAGCTTAACAGTCTCGTGTAACAACAATTTAATAGAAGAAAGCTCACCAGACTCAGTTGAAGAGTTATTATTTCTAACCAGATATAATTGGTTGGTAAGTCTTCCTATTTCACCTTTGTACTCTTTGAGTACCTTCTTAGAGGTTTCATATTTACTACGCAGTTTCCTGTAATCATCTAACAGTTCACTGAAAGCCTCTCCAAGTTGCTCAAAGGTGAAATCATCATACGGATCAAATAGAGGATTAGAAATTACCTGATCACAAGCCATCAAGCATACATTTTCAGCGTCATCTGATTGTTCATCTTCTGAGTCGCTGGCTTCACTTTCATGCCATATGCTTGTGTTGTTGTACTTTCTTGATATAGATTTCTTCAGGTAGCCTTTGTCATAATTGCTGCTTTTCTTTGATAATGATGCTGAGGAACAATCTTTCTTCATGTGTCCTTTCTTCTTGCATCCGTAGCAAATAGAATCTTCCTCGTTGTTGTTGTTGTTGTTGTTGTTGTCTTTGTTGTCTTTTGTTCTCCTGTTAAATCTCATGAACTTCTTGAATTTTCTTACCAGAAGAGCTTGATCTTCAGAGTCGGAGTCACTGTCGTCAGAATCATCTTCGATGGTTCTTCTATGTTGAGCCTTGAGAGCGATTCTTCTCTGATTCTCCTTTGGTGTAGCATCTTCAAAGTCTTGAAGTTCTAACTCGTGAGTGAGTAGCTTACCCATGAGTGTTTCTAGAGACATTGTCGAGAGGTCGTTCCCTTCAATGATTGTTGTAGACTTTGAAATCCAGTTCTTTGTAAGGGCTCATAGAAGTTTGCGAATTTTTATGGTTACTGTAATCCTTGTCTAGTGAAGACAGAGGATTTACAATATCTAAGAATCTTGTAAACATCTGAGTGACTAATTCACTTGGCTTCATTTTGAACGCCTCGTACTCCTGAGTAAGTCTGCTAATTTTTGACTCCTTGACTTGTGTTGCTCCTTCGTGGGTTACTTCGAAAAGTTTCCATACTTCGTTTGAGGTTGTGCAAGTTGACACCCTGTTGAATTCAATTCTGTCTAAAGCACAAAATAAAGCGTTAATAGCACGTGCGTCAAGACTGGCCTTTTTCTTTTCTTCCTCTATAATTTGTTATCGGATTTTTCAACTAAAACACCATCAACATTAATACGAGGTGGCTTTTTATAGCCATCAATAACTATAGACCATAAGTCAAAATCAAGAGCTTGGCCTTCACTTGTGAATTTCACAGTTGCCATGTGTAATGCTGTGATCTATATAAAAATTAAATATAACTGCAATTTTACCTTGCTTTACCTGTATAACTCGTTCTGATACCAATTATAGGAACAAAATTATAAACAGAATACTCTAGAGGGGGGTGAATAGAGTAGGCAGCGGAATATTGCTAATTAAAAATCTTGTTAGCAGTTAGATCGCAGATATAAAAATAATCACAAAGTAAATAACAAAAATTAAAAGTGATCAGAAGGCAAATGCAAACACCGAGATTTATACTGGTTTCCCTCTTATGAGGACTAGTCCAGTCGGAAGAACTCTAGCTTCCAGTTTAATCCACTATTGGAAAATCCCGCAAGTTTTCATATGAAGTCCTTGCAACTTCTACAGACGCGATCTTTGATATGAAGAACTCGACCAACTTCAATTGTGAAGAGTTGTATCTTCTATCAAGCCTCTGATTACAATCGCTCTGAAACTTCTAGACCGTACCGTATCGTACTGGCAAATCGACTAGATGATTGTAACTGGCTTGGGATTTGAAAATGAAAGCTTTTTAAAAAATCTTTGGAAGAATGTAAGCTCAGGAAGAGAAGAGATTAAAAGTAAATTGGTGATTTGAAATGATCGAAATACTTTCCTATTTATAGTTTTTCCAAAGACAGAACTCTGACAGAATTCGGGCAGAATTCGGACAGAACTCTTTGTAACAAACTGCAACTGAAGGATGACCAAGTTCAAAATCCAACATTCACTAACGTTTTAATTGGCCGAACTCTGGCCGAACTCGGACCGAGTTCTGCTAGGGTTCTGCCAGTTCATTTTTGAGAAAATTAATTTTGGCTTTTTGAAAAGTCCTTCAGAAGCTTTTTGTAAAAATGATATTTTTTAAAAACGTAGGTCATTTGTAAAAGAATAGGATGGTTTTGAAAAACGTTTTCGGATAGCCTATTTGCCAGTACGACTCGGTGTACAATGTATTCCTAGACTCAATAAAATAAAAAATTACATTGCTTAACAGGAAGTACATTTGGAGTGGCAAATGGCTTAAGTCTTGAACATAGATGATATCCATCGTTGTGCAGTATCCAAAATGTTGTAGGTAAACATCTGAATTGACTTGCATCTATATCGAGACAGAATTTGATCAATTATTAAAATCAGGTGTGACCATGACCAATGGGCCAACAGTGGTTCTACTGGATTGGTTTCTCTCGTATCGTATCATAGGAGGAGTAAGTCATAACGGAACTGTTGTACCTTGTATTCGTGAAGCTAACCTGTAGTCCACACTAGGGGCGAGGGTTGGTAGTTATTTGTACCATGATTTCGTGAAGCTAACCTAAGAGTCCACACTAGGTGCGCGGGTTAGTAGTTATCTGTTCCGTACCTGCGAGTCCACACTAGGGGCGAGGGTGATTCTTGATGCTAGCCTACGAGTCCACACTAGGGACAAGGGTTAGCAGTTGTTTCAAACCTGCGAGTCCACACTAGGGGAGAGGGTTTGAGTATCCATTGATCTCGTGACATGTTTTCTCTTGTTCTCATCCAGCAGTTTATTTATGCGTAGTAGTTCTTGTACCCATGTTCATGATCATTTTGTCATTGGTCACTTGTCTATAGCCACTAGTTAGTAGTCATCATGTCAGTAGTCAGTTGTCATAATTCTATCTCTTTCCCTGTTTATACCCTGTTTATATTTTATTGCATGATTAAACTGCTAGATAAGCATATTTTTATGCATTTTGTTATGTCTCCTGAGGACCTGATGATCTCTCCAGGTTTAGCGATTGCGATAAGTTATTTAGCAGTTCTGGATGGCAGATGATTATGACACTTATGGGTTTCAGATGATTACGATATTATTTGTGAGATTTAGGTATTGATATCATGTTTTCTATCCAGCTCGTGCTTTTCTTTCATTATCATGCGACATCCTATTTGTTGATTCAGTTTATAGACTCTTGTTATATTCTTTAGAGTCTTATCGGACATATATGCTAGTAGGCTGCAAACCACGACCCATAGTGTTCATTCATGTTTCGTACACTTATTGTGGATTTGATATATAGAATGCTTTGCCATGATTTAGCAGTTTACCATGCTCTTGATAGTGTTTACGTATTCGAGTTGGGCTGGAATCCGTTCGGTACGTAGCTGGCTTGTTCATGAGCTCGCGCCCAAAAAGCGGGTGCGGGTCGTGACACAACTCAATCAAATGCAAAATCTGGACGGATTCTTCAGCCTTCTCAGCAGTAGCGATAAAAGCTGGCTAATCATATCTCCGGGGCCAATGCACAATCTAACTGTAGGTAAGAATTTAATCTACATGTATCAATCAACATCGACTGAGGAGTTCCAGGGTACAACTTCATTGCTAACCCTTTGATCCGTTCAATCAATTCAGAGCCGACTCTTTGTTATCTTGCTTTGTTGCAATGAGCTATGACATTGAGACGTCACATGTCTCCTTATAGAATCTGGTGAGGAACAATTTCTCTAAGTCTTTGAAATTTTAATACAATCATCGGGTAGATTGCAAAACCTTTCAAAGGCTACCCCTTAAGGTACCGATAAATAATTTAGACCAAAGTGCATCATTCTTTGATATGTAAACGGTCTGGGAGTATAAGTATGTCATATGCTATCGAGGTGAGCCTGTTCTATCATAAGGAATCAGAGATTGAGGTTTGTACTTTGGAGGAAAAATGATATTATCCCATTCTGAAGGATAAGGGTATGACATTCCCATTTGATGAAGCTCTTCCTTTGAAGCCATATCATCTAGTCAAGAATTAATGCCTCAGATAGCTTCGAGAGTATTAATGGGCTGATTTACAGAGGTTGAATGTATGATAGTCGGTCGTGCCTGTTGCAATACTAGCGTAAAGACATTTCCAACTAGCGGTAATGGATTAGTATTTGGACGCCCCAATTGTATCTTGATCGGTAGGAGATTGAGTTGATGGATAAGATTGGTGCAGGACTGTTTGCAGGTTCATGGTTGTTTGCATCTGCTGCATCATCGTCATAATATTTAGTAACATATTCTCCAGATTATTAATTCTCTGTCGATCATTACTACCTCCTTCTTCATACCAGTCACATATACAGATGTTGTATATGGACTGCTAGGTAAAGAGGTATGCAAGAAAGCATTACTAGAACTAGTACTGCTCGACATTAACTACAAAACTGTATCACCTCTTTCTGAATTTTAAAGTATTTTGTCATCAGACTAAGATGTAGAATAATCAAAGACTGAGAGAGTACTACCCACAGTATTATCTTGTTCTGGAGCTTGGAGTACAGCAGAAGAATGTCTAGACCGAGAACGGGTTCCCTGATAAACACCTTCGGAAGAAGGGGCTCTTTGACCTACTCTAAATGAAGAGGATAAATGCGCCTGATCATCACCTTGACTAGATATTGCATAAACCGAGGCCTCCTGCAGCTCATCTTCATTATTCGAAAGTTGTCGTCCAAGACACGACAAATTCGGAAGGTTTGGTTGAAATCTTTGGAAGACAGGTCACTTAATTGGTTAATCAATTGTCTTTAAGGAGCAACAGTTAACAACAATCTTTGCACATGAATGTCTTTTATGAGACTCAATTGTGTTTGATGACACCTCTGTTGACTTACGCTTGTGACAAAGCATATCACGCATGTCACGCCCCGATTCCGTAGAATCGATAGTCGTCCCCCGGGCGTGATGCCGTGCGAACCTAAGTTGCGATCGCACAAGGCATAGTCATAAGGTTAAAACACAACATCAAGTTAGAGTACGCAGAGAAATTGAATGAACACATTTGAAATAGAAATAGACTTTTTTATTGATAATAAAAACTTTACATTGACTTCTTTACAATTATTGCCGCGCGGGCTACAACATGACTCGACTTACAAAATGAACGCCGATGGGATAGTCGTTCCATAAATTACATCCCTTTTACAAGAAAAAACTATTACGCTTTCCACCTGGGATTGAGGAAAGCTGAGCCGCCATCTATTCTTTTGTACTGAGTGCGGAGTCTTCAAAAGGATTTCAGAAACACAAGCCTTCACCGCGAACGAGGCTTCAAAGGGTTCTCTTCGCCTTGAGCTTTCAAGTGGCACGCCCTTCGTAGTTCGGGGTACCTGCGTGGAGAGCGAGGATCAGTACATTACACTTTGTACTGGTGCGTGGCAAGTTAAGTTCCAAGCTCTCATTTGGTTGATGAGTTTATATGACTTAGAGTATGAATGTTTCTAACCATCCTAATGAATTTCAAACAAGCATATGACAAGCATAATAAAATTTACGTTGAAACTTACCTCGGCGGGCCGCGCCGCGCCTTATGAAACTTACAATGTTCTTCCCTGTCAATTGATATCATTTACATACCAAGTGCAATATTGCGTGTGATTGGCCACTGGCATGACAAGCCATCCTGGACTATAGCTTTGTTAGGGGGCCCTTGCAGCGCAAGTAGCGAGTCCCGCTGCAAGTCCCCGCTTAACCCGTGCTATCATCCAGCACAGCTATACCATGTTTTCCTAGGCCGAGTCGGTCCCGTGGCTGCGGGTTATCGCTCGAGGAAACTCTCCCTTGTCGACAAGTTGTCCAATGACCGAGTTAAGACATTATTTAGTTGTTAAGATATTGCCCACTTTCACTTTAAATCTTGACCATTTTACCGTGCCCGTGCCTCTGCATTCAATCTTTCCTCCACAACAACACTATTGATTTACTTAATAAGGGGTCAAGAAGAGAAGGGTCAGCCACTCACCTTGAGGTTACTTCGGCGAGAGGACTTGTTGGTCGCGCTAGACGTCGCCTACGTGATTACCTGAAATCGCACAAGCAACCGATTAGAATACTGCATTATTCAAGGAGTTCGATAGGAAATGCGAGTTCGAAATACAAGCCATGAAAACCATCGAAAATATTCACGAAAGCGCATTCAGAAAATCAAGCCAAAACCAACGCAAGCGACGTGAAAAGCAGAGCAACGGGAGGTCTCTCCCGACTCAGCCGCGGAGAGTCTCGAGGCACAACCCGCTGAATATGGGACTCGGTTCCGAAGAAGACATTCCATAACGAGGAATGGATCTTAATTCAACCATTTCCGTTCGATCGACTCGGTCGATCCCGACCTATCGATCCCGACCGAATCGATAGCGACAGTGTTCCTTTCTCGTGCAACCCCGTGGACAGAGTACGGGGCACGATGTAGGGACGGGGCCACCATAACCAACTAAGAAAAAGTTTCGTCCTCAAAACTTAAAATAGAACCTACCTCTACGAGAACAACGATGGAAACTTCTCCTTCATTTCTGACTCAAGCTCCCACGTCGACTCCTCGACTGAATGGTTTCTCCAGAGGACGCGGACGAGGGGAATAGCACGGTTACGGAGAAGTTTATCCTTGCATTCCATGATTTGCACCGGCTCATATGACAAGTCCGCCTTCAGGTCCAGCTTACCCAAATCCACAACATGGCTCGGATCATGCACGTACTTCCTCAATTGTGATACGTAGAAGACGTCATGTACCTCTGACAACGCAGGCGACAAGGCGATTTGGTAAGCTACCGGGGTGACTCGCTTCAATATTTCGAATGGGCCAACAAATCTTGGGCTCAATTTCCCCTTCGCACCGAACCTGGAAACTCCAGCATAGGCATCACCTTCAGGAATACATGGTCGCCTTCCGAAAACTCGAGGGGGCGTCGGTGCGTGTCAGTATAGCTTTTCTGCCGACTTTGTGCTGTCTTCAATCTTTCTCATATCAACTTGACTTCTGCACAGTCTGCTCCACCAGCTCCGGACCAAGTATCTGCCGTTCCACGACTTTATCCCAGCAAATGGACGATCTACACTTCGGCCGTACAAAGCTTCATACAGTGCCATTTGGATGCTGGACTGATAGCTGTTGTTGTATACAAACTCGGCCAGCGGTAAATGGACGTCCCAACTTGACTTCAAGTCGATCGCACAGAGTCGTAACATGTCTTCGAGAATTTGGTTCACCCGCTCTGTTTGGCCGTCAGTCTGAGGATGATAAGCTGAGCTGAACTTCAACTTGGTCCCCAGTGCTGAATGAAGACTACTCCAGAAGCGCGCTACGAACCGTCCATCCCGATCAGAGACGATAGAAACTGGGACCCCGTGCAGCCGAACTATTTCATCAAGGTATATCAGAGCAAGGCGGTCGACGCTCTAAGTAACTTTGAAGGCGATAAAGTGCGCTGACTTGGTTAGTCGATCGACGATGACCCAGACGGCGTCGTTTTCTCGCGGCGTCCTCGGCAAGCCAACAACGAAGTACATAGTGGTGTGATCCCACTTCCACTCTGGAATAGCGAGGTTCTGCATCTCCCCGCCCGGTCACTGGTGCTCGGCTTTGACTTGCTGGCAGGCCATACATTTTGACACAAAGAGCGCTACGTCCCTCTTCATGCCGTGCCACCAAAAGACAACGCGGAGGTCCTTATACATCTTGGTGCTGCCAGGATGAAAGGAATATTTTGCATAGTGCGCCTCCGTCATTATCTCCTTTCTAAGTTCTACGTCGTCCGGTACGCATAGCCGTCCCTTCACGCGCAACACTCCGACTCGTCCTCTGCAAAGTCAGACGCTTTTCCTGTCGATATCAGCTTCCGCATCTTCTCCGGGTAGGGGTCGTCTTCTGTGCAGACTTGATCCTCTCCAGTAGGCTCGATTCTACCCGCAGTTATGCTAGTTTCACGTCTCTGAAATGAACTCAGAGTTCAATGCCCATTCCTTCCAAGTCACGCAGCAGTCCATCGCCTCTGTCGTAAATTCAATTCTTTCGGGTGAAGAGATACTTAAGGCTTTTGTGGTCCGTATAAATCCTGCACGCCACGCCATAGAGATAGTGACGACATAGCATCAACGCAAACACAATCGCTGCTAATTCTAGGTCATGCGTGGGGTAGTTCTTCTCGTGCGGCTTCAACTACCGGGAAGCAAAAGATATCACCTTATCCCGTTGCATGAGCACACACCCCAAGCCCTGGCCAGAAGTATCGTTGAAGATCTGAAATCCCTCCGTCCCTTCAGGAAGAGCAAGTATCGGAGCCAAAACGAGCCGTTGTTTGAGCTCCTGGAAGGAAGCTTCACAGTCGTCTGACCACTTGAATGCGACTCCTTTCTGGGTGAGGCGAGTCAACGGCGATGCAATCTTCACGAAGTCCTTCACGAAGCGTCGGTCGTATCCTGCCAAGCCTAGGAAGCTTCAAATTTCGCTAACTGATGCGGGCCATTTCCAATCAGCAACTGCCTCGACTTTCTTCGGATCGACTGTGATGCCCGTGACGGAGATAATGTGCCCAAGGAATGAGACGTTGTTCAGCCAGAACTCGCACTTGCTCATCTTCACGTACAACTGATTCTCTCGAAGGGTTTGGAGAGTACCGTCCGCAGATGCTCTGTATGTTGCGCTCGATCCTTCGAGTAGACGAGGATGTCGTCGATGAAGACTACTATGAACTTGTCAACGAACGGACGAAGCACCCGATTCATTAGATCCATGAAGACGGCAGGGGCGTTTGTCAAACCGAACGACATTACTAAGAACTCGTAGTTGCCGTAACGAGTGCGGAAGGCAGACTTCGGCACGTCATCTGGCTTGACTTTGAGTTGGTGATAACCCGATCGTAGATCAATCTTCAAAAGCACCGTTGCACCTTAGAGCTGGTCGAACAAGTCGTCGATATGGGGCAGGGGGTATTTGTTTCGGACGGTAGCTTTATTCAATTTCCGATAGTCGATGCAGAGCCGTATCGATCCATCCTTCTTCTTCACAAATAGCACGGGCGCACCCCACGGCGAGACACTCGGACGGATAAACCCTCTGTCGAGCAATTCCTGAAGTTGTGCTTTCAATTCTTTTAATTCTGTAGGGGCCATTCTGTACGGAGCCTTCGAGATCGGCCGGGTGTCGGGGAATGTGTCGATGGTGAACTCTATTTCTCGATCGGGCGGCATGCCGGGTAGCTCGTCGGGAACACGTCTGGGAATTCTGCCACAACGTCGGTCTCTCCCGCGTTTGCACCATACTATCGCATGTCTCGAACGGAAGCTAGATAGCCTTCGCACCCGGAATGCAGCATCCATCGAGCAGATATTGCGGAGATCACCATGCAGGTTGGCGAT
>JANAVB010024556.1:0-44538 GCA_029216955.1 Iris pallida
CTATACATTTTCAAGATTACTGTTTAATTCAATTATGTTGTTCTCATGTTACTGCTTTTAAAATAAAAAATAAAAAATAAAAAAAAATGGCCGTCATTTACTCATATGCATACATTAAAGAGGAGTTCAAGATTCATGAAATGGTTAAAATTGAAAATAAGAGTTTGGGTACTAGTTTGGTTAATGAACGAAGAAACAAGAAGGAAATTTTGATTGTTAAACTCTTCCTCTTGTAACTTGTAAGAAGGTAGTGTCCTCCTTTTGGTTTCTATAATAAAATATCAATACAACTGTACTAGTGTCAGGGCACACACGTTGCGTGTGCAATGTATTTTTATTATCATGTTTTATTTGTTTTATTTTTACTATCATGTTTTATTTGTTTTATTTTTATTATCATGTTTTATTTCATTTATTTGTCATTGTTATATCATGCTAAAGGAAGGGTCAACCACTTTTAGTCACAATAAACTAATGTAGATAGGATGGACCAATTTTAACAAAAAAATATCTATATCAATCCAAATAAAAACTATATTATATATATTTAGTTTTTTAACTTATCTTTGGATAGCTAATATTGGGTCTATCTTTTTGATGGTATTAAAAAGAGTAGTTAAAAGTTAATCATCGAGACAAACAAATCTACTTTTCGCTATTTAACAAAAAGATAATTTCCAAGTAGTTATTGTCACGTCCCAGTTTTGTAGAATCGATCGTCTTCGCTAGGACGTGATGTTGTGCGAGCCTAAGTTACGCTCGCATAAGGCGAATACCCAAAACAAACAATCCAGCAGCTAAATGACAGAGTCACATAGGAGGCCCAAGCAGAGAAGTTGAATCAACACAAAATGCATGTATAGAAACAAAATTATCTTTATTGATATTGAAAATAGAACATTACAACGACACGAAACCAGGACTACAATCACACAAGCTTTCCATGTCATCTCTCGATTATAATAAGATCATGCTCCGAGGCTTACAACTTAAAGAAGATTACAATAGACGATTTCAATACATTATGTTATATAAGTGAAGTCTTCGACGCGGTCGCACTCTTCGAAACGCCAAAGAACTCCAGGCCCTATCGCATCCAAGCGAACTCCTCACCGAGTGAGTTGCTACATATAACCTGCAAGCAATTTGGTGGGATATCAGGACATAAAATGCACTGGTGGGAATGTCTTCCGCACACCCATACAAAACTAACACGTTATTTTAGTAAGTGCACATTATAATTTTGTGGTTTTTCTAATCATGGCTTAAGATCAGTTTCATGACATAGTTACTAAGCATACTCGTGTCGAAGGAACCATAGTCGTGCTATACGACATCATCAACTTACTCAAACTTTTTGTCTAGCCTTCCCTATTCAATACAACAACACATTATATAACATAGGAACTTAATGTCAAGCTACTAAACAATCACGTCATATACCGTGTCGAATCACGTGCCTCTGCTGAAGCCAAAGCTTAGGCTCACTAGGTATATTGCATGCTGTGCATCCATTTTTTTGACTCAATCTAATGACATGCACGTGAATTGCCACAAGCAAGCCGAATCAATCTATATGAAGGTTACTAGCATGACAAGCTATCCACAGGCCACATGGGTAGACGATACGGCTTCAAGTACGAGGTGCGATCTCCACCAAAGTTCCCATAATACCCACATTCCAACGCAGCCTTGATGCCAGGTTGCACACCACCTGAAGGTCTCGCAACATAGCCCCCCTTAGCCGAATCGATCCCAGTGTCCCGACAAGCATTCGAGGAACTCAAATCTTGTGCATAAATTGTGCAATGACCATGCAAGACTCTACTCAACTGACCACACTTCTAAAGTCATTTCGTCAATTTTACTTTCCAAACTCTATGCAGCTTCCAAACTAGAGACTGTCTCAGTGACTAACGATCCCGAGAACTTTCTTTGTGTCCATACTTTCTATCTTTGACTCAAAAAAGCCTATTTGATAGCCCCATTGCTTAACTTAAACAAACAATGTTCCATGAAGTACCCCAAATTGTGTCATATTCTATATGATAAGTCTTGAAACCTATGAACGTGTTCATGTTCACTATGACAGTGAGTCGTAGTCCGTGGGACAACATAAGAAACTCTCTTTTACGCAAGTCGTAAAATCGTTTGGCGACTGCCAAATTTGAAAACACAAAAGTGATATATTTTATAGTAGCAAGTTTAACATTTCCATGTTCTATACAAATCGACTATAAGATTGGCAGCTATGTGGTTCAATTCTTTACTAGCATGCAACAATTTATCGACTATGAAACAAGCACGTGATTTATTTTATTAAGTGTGAAGGCAAGGCAGAAACGAGTTCATCGAAGCTATGTACCCATCTGAACGAGAAGTTGGCTCGATCGAACGGGACGTCGAACAAGTCGCTGCATGGCCAAGTCCGAACACCGCTGCGTCCATTGATTTATCTTGTTGGACTGAGAGGGATGGGGCACTATAGTTATGTTAGATTTATTTATTAAGATAACGTAAAAAAATATCTTGTAATATTGATAACATTCATGTAAATTTCAAAATACACCGGGTAACATTCATGTAAATTTGAAAATACACCTTGTATCATTCACATATTTTCCACCTTATAATGAAACGCTTATTTTCAAAATGCATTTGGTTATATAAATATTTTTTGTTTATTCGGATAACGCAAAATAAAAAATAATCCAAATTCCTACTATATATATATATATATATATATATATATATATATATATATATATATATATATATATATATATATATATATATATATAAACAAGCCCTCCTGTACATAGTTCTATTCCGTATAGATATATAACTTTCATTGCTGAAAACATCAAATTGTAACAAAACTCAATTATAATATTCAAAGAAAAACACAAGAATTGAGAAAAAAATGAGAGAGTGATATGTCCTTCTACTTGCAAAGATTACAGTATCCTCTACACAAATGGATTATTCAAAAGAAAGAAAATAGATCTGTATCGTATAACTTGTAATCCTATACGAAGACAACATATACACTATGATGATCAACTCCTCTATCATTTTATTATGAACTGAACTGAAAATAAAGGTTCAATAAATATTGTGTCTGTATCTTAAAAATAAGGAAACATAAAAACATTTCTCATATTGCAGGCATAATGCATTATCCAAAAGGTCGAAACCAAGGTGGACGGAGATTCGGACATGGCAAATCAACCAAGACGTTTCCTTTCTCCATGTCGAAGGCATACAAACACATATCATTGCCTCTAAGATAATAGATGCAATTTCCTTTAATCCCAGTTCGCTTGCGGAGTATGACACTGAATGAGAGATTGAGTTGTCTAAAAAAAGAGACGATCTCCAATACTGTCCACCATGCACCATTTCTGTTGTGAGATGTCCATCTTGTAAACCCTGATATCACCTTCTATTTGGCTCTCGAGCAAATATAACTTACGAACTTTATACAACTCCCCGCATGATTCCACGAGTGAATCTGAATGAAGACAGAAACCAGGCGAATTTATAACATTTTCCATTTCCACCAGCATGAGTCGTGGACAAGGAACACATTCTATAATACAAATTTTATGTTGATTCGTGCATCCATAGAACCTTCCATTTGAAGATGCTACATCCTTAATACGATATTCTTCTTGGAGCATAGTACTATATTTGTAGAGTATCCAAGCACCATGAGCTCCCATATGGCAAAACATAATATTTTGCTCATCCAAGTTTATCAACATGACGACCAAATCAGGATCAGAAGGATATAAAGACAATACAAGCACCCACTCATGGGGATCTGTAGGAGCCAGTAGGACCAGAGGGGGCAGCTCCATCCTCTGCATGTTCAAGGGGATTAAAAGAAAGCAGTTGAAAGAACCTCACTCAAGTATCAAAAGCCAACTTTGTGAAGATGCCCACCAAAAGTTCCTGGATATTTCAGCTATATGTCTGACATAAAATCTAGACTCTGTTAAGCTGAAATTTTTTTGGTGACATTTATTATTTTTTTCGTAATGGAATACAAGCCAGGGGGCTGAGGTAAAATCCGGTGGTTGAGATCTCATTTGCTCTCCAACCATGTTTGATTTCTCGGAGTTCTTAAATTAACATACAAATTAAATATTTATATTGATAAATGAAACAATCATATTAATTGAAAATGTAATATGTATATGTTATTGATAAAACACAAATATAAATAGCTAATTTATATACAAAAAACATTAATTTCATCAAACCTTTTTCAAAATTTTTTGGAGTTGGAAACTTCGACTGTAACTATAGTACATGATCGATGGCTTCATATAATGGACATAAGTATAGTTGCTTGATAATATTAATCTGAATTAATGAGGATTACTTGATTGAAAGCAAACCACACAAATGCTATAACTTCGTGATGGATTTTAATCATCTCGACCACTTTAACACTATTAGTGGATTACGATTCCTATTTGAAATTCCCCCAACTCAATATATATGAATCCGGATCAAAACAAGGGATGATTATTGCAATCAAAGGCTGGCAAATTTCTTCAAAAGCAAGACTGTGTCTGATAGTCCAAGGAGTAAGGCAGAGTTGCTAAACTTTCCCGAGCCTCCATCGTCACCCTCCCAGAATCAAAAATTAAACAATTGTACTCAGATTGTTTTCTAGGATTTCTTTCTAGGCTTTCTTCTGTACAAGCGAGTTTGCAATCAAGTTCAATTCATCTGTAATTTTTGTGCTTGATATTTAATGGCAAACACGATGGCGAGTCTGCTTGGGACTTCCTTCTCCTCTGATGAGAAGTTGGTGACGCAATCCGATGCGTCCAAGCTCGGCGCTACGCAGCAAATGCTTGTGGTTCATTTTGACCAACAAGCATTCGAAGAAATGCTCTCTGAAGGGAGCGCCAGCCCATCCCAGAAGCGAGCCAACCCGAAGAGAATCCGTAGGATGTTGAAGCACAAAACTGCTGCCCCTCGCCAGGTTCTCGAAGAAGCTCCTTCTACGGCCCAAGACGGTGATCAAAGCTCTCCTGCGGCCTTGCTTCAGACCGCAGAGAATCCCACTGTCCCCAAATCCAACAGAGGAAAATAATACGATGCTAAGCTTTTGGGGACACAAGGAAAATCCATGCGGACGAAGAAGAGGCCGCATAAGAAAAGTGGACAGTCTGCCTATGCGGCAGCCGACTCTGGCCGCAAGCAGATGGCCTATACGACAGTCAATCTTGGCCGCAGACAGGTTGCCCCATGCGGCCCAGTCAGAAGCTCTATTTTCGACCGTCTCTCATACGGACCTGACTCCATGCGGCCCATTGAGAATGGGGAATGTTCCAATCTGGACTCTTCTTACTATGCGCCTTCGGGTGCTAAGTCGAAGAAGTCTAGGGCAGTGCGGGCCCAGCAAGCCCGGTCAATTGTCCAAGCTGCTGACCGTCAGCGGGCACCGTTAACTGTTATACGGGCTCCTGATGGAAAGCTGTACAGAACTACCCGCGTCAGCCCTCCGGGGCAAACAGACAGGGTAGGTCCCAAAAGTCTTCCTACAACGATCGAGAGCAAGTGCTTTTACTAGCCTCGGATCAGGGAGCAAACATAATACCTATGCACCCGTGTGCTCGGGATACCCGAGTCCACAAATTGGATACAAATGTAGATCAATTTGCTATCGACTTGCGAGAGGTGATTACTCATAAACGCAAGGAGAGAGAGAAGCAACCTTGGCATGTGATGAGCCCATTTTAGGACATCATTGCACCCAAGTTATCATCAACTGCTGCGGCAACAAGACGACAACACCTGAAGATCGGCAGTCCATTTTCCAACGACTGTACTATCCAGCACCTGTCCGATGATAACTCGAGAAACATGTACAAATTTTGGGAGACGAAGAATTTTCTTTCGTCTCCTGTAATTCAACTCGGAAGATTCCTGCCGACAAGGGAGGAAAGAAGACAGGCTCCTCCAGCCCGACAATCTCAGCCAGTACTACAAGGAAACTCTTATATGGAGGATTACTGCTGACAACCACAGGGGGTGTCTACCTAGGCACTCGATCCAGAAAGAAGCTTCCAACAACCGGGGGTACATCCTCGACCTCTCTGGGGGTAGATGAAGCTGGGGGTAGCAGTCCCTTCAATGTATGCGACAACCCGGTGTTCCAAGAGGATACACATGGAGTAGCGATCTACTGAAATCATGCAATAGACTTGGACGTCCCCGAGGGTGACTGCCTTCGCCAAGACGATACAGCTTCCTGCACAGGGGGTGGTACCCCTTCCAAATCCGAGGAGGAGGACATTCCGATGTTCCCTGACGATTTCTCTGTATGAGGGTACGACACGGAAAGCACATCCTCTACGGTTCCATCTGTCTCTCCCCACCTGCGGACGGTGTTTATGGCGAAAGATGATCATGAAAGACCTATGGATCGACAACGTCTAGAGGTAATTGAAGCTATGCTCCTATCCTTGGTCAAGTCAGTGGATGAAATCAAAGCTGTCTTGCCGACTCAACCAGCAAGAACGCTTGGACAAACAAGCTTGGGACCGCAGTCAACGCGGACTCAAACACGACTGCTCCTCCTCTAGGCGATAATCCTTCCGGCGTATCCGTTCCCTCAGCTACAGACGAAGCCAGGGAGGCAAGGAGGGAAGTCCAGGAGCTTCGAGCAATGTTCAATGCCCGAGACTCCTCCCGCGACCTCAGAATATGGCAGCCGTATCCCATTTCATGGAGAGATGTTGCTTTTCTGCCACAGTAGTAACCGTTTCATATCGATTTATATGACGGGAAGACCTCTGCCAGCTGGTACATGACGTATTTTGAGGTCACAACAGACCATTTGTCGTATAGTGACGCCATTCTCACACGATTATTTATTGGAGCATTAGAGGGAATCGCGTTTGACTGGTACTGCAATCTCCCGGACAACTGCATCTATTCCTTTGACGGCTTCAAACACATGTTCCTCGAAAGGTTCTACGAAGTGGGACATGATGTAACAATGTCGTCTCTCATGGACGTTGTTCAGGGAGAGAGAAAGCTAATAAGGAACTATATTGAGCGGTTTCGCCAAACCGCGATGAGATTACCCCAGGACAATCCCGAAAGCTCCTTGATTGAAATCTGCCAGAAGAAGTTGCTCCCTATAATCAGCCTCTGGATGGGCGAAGATCAGTTCAGGGATTGAACGACCTTCATCATAAGCGCTACCAATGCGGAGGCGAAGTTAAAGAAGGCTCGCCAGCTGGGATTACACATCCCAGATGGAGAGGACAAAGGCAAATATCCCAGTATAATATCAACAATAGTGGCGACACCACCAATAACAGGGATACCAAAAGCAAACTGGCCATGGTCGCTGGTACGACCAAGAAGCCTGAACAAAAGCAGGCAGAAGCTCAGTGGCCCAAGGTGAATTACTTATTTGAAGATAGTCATGTCAAGCCTATCGTCGGCATGCCCTTCCAAGGGGATAGGATCCAACTCCCTCCATCAAGGCGCGAGCCTCGAGCGGCGGAGATGGAGGACCCAAAATATTGCTACTTCCACCGCTATGTCCATTATTCCACTTATGGCTGCTTCCAATTAAAGCGGTACATTTAGAATCTTATCGACTCCAAAGCTCTGTCGCTAGATTTTGAAGTGGTTACCGTGGCTGCAAACATGGTATCAGTTCAGTTCGTTGACTTCCTCCAACAAAAACTAAGATGGGATAGTACCTGTCCCCCGTCCAACGATGGAGGTTACTAATCTTCCACCTGTCCGGGACCAGACGACTGGGTTGGTACCTCTCACCACGTCACGAGGAGAGGTCATGAGGCGGTGCCATCTTCAACCAACAAAAATAAGGGTAGGAAGTCCAGATCTTGCCATACAATTTTAGCCGAAGATGAGGAGGCGGCGGCCGTTGTTACCCGGTCTGGTACAAAAATCCAACCCACTCTGGGTAATTCAGTCGAAGACCCTCAGCCAGCAATGCTGACTGCTACTGATGTTCCGGGGCCATCGCAGCCTCCACCGGCGGACAGGTCCAAACCGAAGGAAACCCGCTTCGACAGGCCGCTCCGTAAGGATGCACCTCAAGGGCTGGAGAGATCTTACAATTTTAACATACTAACACAACTGGCTAATACGCCAGCAAATTTGTCGTTATACGAGCTCCTAAGGCTCTCCAAGGATCTTCGTGTCGCATTGAACAAAGCGCTCCAGAGCTGACGTCTACTTAGCCCAGGTCAAGCCTACAGGGAAGGACGCATCAACAAATCTCCAGGGCAGCAATTGTGCAGATGCAATGCCCAATATCGTGTTCACCCCACAGGACATGTTAATCAAGACCAACTTGCATGATCGCCCCTTGTACTACACTGGATACATAGGCGACATCAAGGTGGATCAGATGCACATCGATTCTGGCTCGTCAATAAGCATTATCCCGAAAAGCTTGCTTCAACTCCTCGGCATTCCTATGCACCGGCTAGCGGCGACCAACACTGCCATTAGCGGTTTCAACTCAGGGAGGAGCTATCCCCTGGGAAAGATCTGCTTGAAATGTCAGATCGACGACCTAAAGTCGGAGGTTACCTGCTACGTCATAGACGCAGATACGTCCTACAATATCCTCTTGGGGCGTCCGTGGATGTATGACTATATGATCGTACCGTCCACACTCCACCAGTGCTTCAAGTATGTCAGTAATTACGGCTTCGTGAAGACGAAATTCGCTGACATCGATCCCTTCAAATGGGTTGAGTCTTACTATTCTTCGGAGGCTTGTCTATATGAAGAATCCAAGAAGCACATAACTGACGAACTGGAGGCCATAACAGGGTTAGAGGAACCTCTAAAAATCTATCTCCAAGCCCGTAAATCGGGCAAAGCTGCACCCTTTGTCACAACTTTACATAAAAAGGGCTCGGTTTTCCAGCCCCAGCTGCGCAATTGGAACCAATGGTCATCAGACTCTCGAGGTCCACCCAGGAGCCAAAGCCCATCATGGAGCCGACGGTGATCCGATTGCCAAAATCCAGTCAGAGGCGATTGGAAGATGCGAGGCCCTCTGTGGCATTGATGGTGATCCGATTGCCGAAATCCAATCAAAGGCAATCAGAAGATGCAAATTCCTCTGTCGAGTCGATGGTTATCCGTCTTTCCAAGACGAGCCGGCAACAAAGTGTTGATCTTAGGCCCTCAGGCAAGCCGATGCCACAAGCAGAACCCTTGGTGGTCAAGCTGCCCAAGACATCATCCCAACCTCCAGTCACGCAGGGGGTAGTTGAAGAGGAGGCAGAACTCACAAAATATCTGGTTGCACAGGTTGATAGTCCCTCTCCTGATGATGTAATCCATATCGACAAAATTCCTTATTTCATCAATAAGAGGCTACCTTTGAACTACCCTGAGTGCAATCTTATGTATGCTGTGGAGCATGGTCTGGACATTAACCTGCACACACAGGTTACAATCATCCATATCGCAAATCGACTTACTCCCTATTAGAGGTGCTTACTTTCTAGTCCCAAGTAGAAGAAAAGGGAATCACGCGTTCATCTTCGGCCAAAAAGAAGGTCCTCAACCTTTCATGCCAGAAGAGTTATATCTCGAACCCGACACTAGAAGATTGCCGCTCTTCCTGTATAGTCCCCAAGCCAAGTACTTCATGCAAAAGTAGGGGTACGACATGGAGACTACCCCAGGTCTGAATTACGACAACGGCCGGCGGTCGCCTCTGCAGCTGTCAGCCCCGGCTGGAAAACCTTAGGATTATTACCGCAAGTCCAGACACGGTCTCGGTTATGTTACACCATCAACAACGCCTGAGAGTTCCGATGAGGAATGCGGGTAGCATTCTCACTCATCCGAATTGCCTATATACAATTTCGATAATAGCATCGGAGATATATTCAGGCAGACATTCTCTGTCAACATGGCATCCAATGATATTGAAGAGGAAGACGAAGATCTACTCGAACCTCTTGAATTAGAGCCATGGGCCCAACAGTTGGATGCACAATGGGAGAAGCGCTTTGAACAATGAGACCCTTCCACTGAAGACGCGGTCATACAAGTTGACCTCGGCGATGAATCCTCTCCAAAGCTAATCTTCATCAGTAAAAGCCTGACGAACGATGAGCGAGAGACGCTGTTGCAACTCGTCAGATAATATATCGACATCTTCTCTTGGAGCTATGAAGACATGCCAGGACTAAACCCCGAGATCGCACTTCATAAGCTCAATATTCATCCGGACGCAAAACCAGTCGAACAACAATAAAGACGGTTCCGTCCAGACATCATGAACTCCATCGAAGCGAAAGTAAACAAGCTTATAGCTAGCGATTTCATCCGCGAGGAGCAGCACCCGGACTGGGTAGCTAATATAGTACTAGTCATCAAGAAGAACGGAAGGATCCGAATCTGCATCGACTTCCGCAATCTGAATGCGGTATATTTTAAGGATGAATTCCCTCTTTCAATAATTGACATAATGATCGATGATACGTGTAGCTTCGAGCGCATGTCCTTTATGGATGGCTTTTCAGGATACAATCAAATCAAAATGTCTCCTGACGATGAGAAGCATACGTTATTTAGAATACCGATCGGCCTGTATTGTTACACAGTCATGCCCTTCGGCCTAAATAACGCCGATGCTACATATCAACGAGCTATGAGTATCATCTTCAGAGATCACTTGTGTAAGTCGGTCGAGTGTTATGTTGACGACATCGTCGTTAAAAGCTGCTCCAAGGATGATCACTTACACGATTTGAGGATAGTGTTCGACCTTATGCGAGCACACAATCTGAAGACGAATCCCACCAAGTCCTTCCTAGGCATGTCCAGCAGAAAATTCTTGGGCTTTGTCATTACTTCCCGAGGTATTCACATAGATCCTGATAAAATAAAAACAATCCTGGAGATGAGTCCACCGAGGAACCTTCGCAAACTCCGCGGCCTTCAGGAAAGACTAGCTTACATCAGGAGGTTCATATCTAACCTCTCAGGATGATGTCAACCCTTCACACAACTCATGAAGAAAGGCGTCTCTTTCGTATGGAATAAAGAATGTCAATGCGTCTTTGATGACATTAAGGAATACCTGTCAAAACTGCCAGTTTTGGTAGCCCCGACCGCCAGAAACCCCTTCCTGCTCTATGTACGGGCAATGGAACACTCCCTCGGTGCCTTGCTAGCACAGAACAATGGCGCAGGGCACGAACAAGCCATCTATTACCTCAGCCGAATGATTGTGGGATCGGAGCACAGGTACACTGTTGTGAAGAAGGAATGCCTTGCCTTGGTGTTCGCCATTCAGAAAACACGACACTATGTGACAGGGCAGACCATCCATGTTGTCTCACGAGTTAACCCCCTCAGGGTTCTCATGACCAAGCCAGGCGTACTCAATTCTCGTCTAGCCACCTGGGCGATACTGTTGTCCTCCTATGACATGGTTTTCGTTCCACAGAAGGCTGTCAAAGGTCAAGCCTTGGCCGACTTCTTAGCATCCCATCTAGGCTCAGAAACAACTAGAATCTATGAAGAAATCCCAGACGAAGTCGTTAACTCAAACATGACTTCGCATGATGACGTTTGGCGAATGTTCTCGATGGTGCCTCAAGAACGGAGCTCCAAGGTGATATCGTCGCTGGAGTCGGGATAGTATTAATTTCTCCCTCTGGTTTGGTGGTCAATTGGGCATATTCTCTCACTAAACCCTGTTCAAACAATGTAGCTGAATATAATGCTCTGGTCATCGGGCTTCGACTCGAAAAAGAAGTGGGGGTCGAATACCTAGAAGCATATGGCGACTCGCAGTTGATTGTTAATCAAATCCGAGGCTCATATGAGGTTTGCAATGCGGACCTGATTCCTTATCATCAGACAGCAATTGCCATCATTGCAACCTTGGAGGGGTTCTTTATAGAACATGTACCTAGACTCCAAAATATTAAAGCCGATGCCCTAGCAGGCCTCGCCGCTTCCTTGGCGGTACTAAATTATGCTCATCATCTAGTCGACGTGGTAGGCCCTGAACTGGTCTGTCCCAAAAACAACGTTCAACTAGGTACGAGTTACTCCGCCCAGATAACTAATGGCATGCAAGACTGGAGACTCCCGTTCATCGACTTTACAGTTAACGAAATCCTGCCTGAGAATGTGAAAGAAGCAACTTCAATCAAAAAGCGTTCTCTCAGATTATTTTATGACACAGAAACAAAAATGTTATATCGACGATCCTACGACGGATTACTGTTAAGATGCCTGTCAAATGCAGAAGCTAAAGAAGCCCTATACGAGGCTCACGATGGCGTTTGCGGGGCTCACCAACCGGGCTCGAAGTTGCAGGACCGTCTCCGTCGGATGGGCTATTATTGGCCTATGATGGTCGCAGACGCAGTCGATTATGCAAAGAAGTGTAAGGCTTGTCAGATCCACGCAGACTTCATATATCTGCCATCTGAATTCTTGCACCCAACAGTGGCCACTTGGCCATTTGAAGCATGGAGAATGGACATCATTGGCCCAATTACCCCGCCGTCGTCGAGGGGATACCGATTTATACTTACAATTACCGATTACTTCTCCAAGTGGGCAAAAAGTATTCCGCTGGCAGAGGAGAAGACTTCAAACGTGATCATTTTCATAAAATATCATGCCATCTACCGTTTTGGACTGCCCTGGAAGATCATTCATGACAATGGTCCACAATTTATAAGCCATACTTTCTATCAATTCTGTGACAAGAATTGGATTCAGAATGTGGCTTCAACGACATACAACCCATCGGCTAATGGTCTGGCTGAAGCTTTTAACAAGACCATAATCAGGCTTCTCAAAAAGTTCATATCTTCAAACAAGCGCGACTGGAATGAAAAGCTGGGCGAATGCTTATGGGCGTACCGTACTACAATTCGCACGACTATAAGAAATACACCATTCTCTCTGGTTTACGGAAGCGAGGCAGTTCTTCCATTGGAGACCCAGATCCCCTCACTCCGCGTGACCCTTACTTACCGGTTGACGTCGGACGATAACTACCGCCGACGGCTACAAGAATTGGAAGCCTTAGACGAGAAGCGTTTGCAAGCTCAACAAAGCATCGAGCTCTATCAAGCACGCATCTCTCGAGCCTTCAATAAGAAAGTCAAGCAAAGGACGTTCCAAATAGGCGATCTCATCTTGGCCGTTCGCAGACCGATGATCATGACTCACAAAATTGCCGGCAAATTTTAGCCCAAATTGGAGGGTCCATTCATCATCGAGACCGTATTCTCCAACGATGCATACCGGCTCACAAAACAGAATAACGACTTGCTTATGATGCCCGTAAACGACAAGTTCCTAAAGAAATACTATGTCTAAAGGCATGCTGGTACTTCCTCAAACCACCAAATATCCCAGACTGTCGAGTTATGTACACCAAGTACCTCTGAACTGACACTCTATTAGCTCCGAGTGGATTCACATTGCATTCCCCTAGGTGACAAGTCATATATACTAATACCTCTGAACTTCCACCATAATGCTTCACCCCGTCGGAGTTTACCAGGCTTATTGCCATCTCTGAGCAAAATCCCTGGTCCTGATTATCGTGTGTCACGTCCATAATACCTCTGATACCGATAGTCTTTTGACTTAACACCTTTACCCAACCCAGGATAAAATTACGGTGTTAAGGTCACAGAACCTATCACGTCCATATTATCTCTATTGGGTTTTGTCTCAAAATCTATTACTCGCACCACCAGTGCGCAGAAGAGTAATAGGTCCACCAAAATTATTCATGATTATCGTATGTCACATCCATATTACCTCTTATATAGATAATCTCCTAACTTAAAACATGTACCCAACCCGAGATAAAATCACGATGTTAAGGCCACAGAACCTATCATGTCCATATTACCTCTGTTGGGTTTTGTCTCAAAATCTATTACTCGTACCACCAGTGCGCAGAAGTGTAATAGGTCCACCAAAAATTATTCATGATTATCGTATGTCACGTCCATATTACCTCTAATATAGATAATCTTCTAACTTAACACCTGTACCCAACCCGGGATAAAATCATGGTGTTAAGGTCACAGAACCTATCACGTCCATATTACCTCTGTTAGGTTTTGTTTCAAATCTATTACCCGCTCCACCAGTGCGCAAATGGGTAATAGGTCCACAAAAATTATTCTAATCTATTACCCGCACCACCAGTACACAAAAGGGTAATTGGTCCACAAAAATTATTCTAATCTATTTCCGCATCACCAGTGCGCAAAAGGGTAATAGGTCCACAAAAATTATTCTAATCTATTACCCGTGCCACTAGTGCGCAAAAGGGTAATAGGTCCACAAAAATTATTCTAATCTCTTACCCGCACCACCAGTGCGCAAAAAGTTAATAGGTCCACAAAAATCATTCTAATCTATTACCCGCGCCACCAGTGCGCAAAAGGGTAATAGGTCCACAAAACTCGTTCAAATCTATTGCTCGCATTTCTAGATGTACGAAAGAGTAATAGGTCCACAAAAAGTCTCCTAGTGGGATGTCCTCTACCAACCACAACTGCTGTATTAGGCCCCCTAGTACAACCACTTCAGACATCATAAGCAAAAGAATGAAGAAAATGTATCTTTTTATTTCAAGTAGACATCAACTACATTGGTGGGGCTACATCTCCAGAAAAAAAGAAAAAAAAAGAAAAGTAAATCCACTACTCATCAGCAATACATAGCATAGTGAGTATCGCCTCAAGCGGTGCAGTGGGTCGATCGATCTTCAGCTTTTTAGGTCATTTTGGCAGCACCACACCTTCGTTAAATGGCAATTTTGTAGCCCTCGGAAGGAGTCATGTTTTACTGCTGCTGTCACGACCCGCTCCCGAATAATCGGACACGAGAAGGATACGCCCAGCCTTCATCGTTAGACACGATGAAGTAAGCTGTACCAAACTCTAGGAAAACTACAAGTCCAGATAAGAATGAATATAAACCACAACATCTATAATATCGAATCCCAAAATCAAGTACATGTCTAAGAGTTATTACATTCATCCAGCTAAAAGAAAAGTAAAGTCTGACAGTCTCAAGTACAATGGAATATAAACTGCTAAAGGTAAGGTACTAGACCTCCTCAGCCTCTAAGTCCAGAGCAACTCCAGCTGGCTCTACTACGTCAATAGGCTCACGGCTATAGTATGTCACATATTGCCTCCATCTCACCTGCAATATATCCAATCAGGAGCGAAGCAAAGTACAGTTCTAGGTAATGAACAAGAACATCATACATGATATGGAAATGAATACAGAAGAACATGAAATATGAAATACAGAAAATGAATATGAAAGTACATGAATGTAAGTACAGAAAATAAAGCACATGAATGTAAGTACAGGAAATAAAGTACATGAATGTAAACCATGAACCTGAAGTACAAAACATGACATGTGCACAATGTTTAAAATACAACTAGCCTATGTGACCGGCTGGGGTGAGTATAGGAATATGTACAGGAGTACATGAATATCGGTACGGCTTAGGACCCGCGTGCACGGTGCGAAGCCTAAGCTATCTACATGAATATCAGAACCTGGGTTTGGTCACATAGCTAGTGTATTTTTCCTCCCTGACACAAGTAAGTACAAGAATAGAAAAGTACAAGGATACAAGATATCGTGTCTCATCGTGTCATCAAGAGAAGTACAAGATATGTAAATGCACAAGACCATAGAAAGTACTTGCCTTGCTCCTGGAAGGTACTGGTAATAAATGGAGCAGGATGTCCTCCTGTTTATTTTAAGTACAAGTTGATTAAGTTCTAAACAATATCAACTAACTATCTCTTCTCTTAACCATAAACTAACTATAAATTATTTATACTGCTATGCTAGCCTTACACACTTTGTAACTAGCTATAGAACAAAAGATATATTATTACTTAATTAATTCTAGATGATGTTTACACTAACAAGAGATTAACAATCTTATTTAGATAATTCACTTGCTAAAGTTTCCAAGAATCCATTTAACAACTAATAATAATCCAAGCAGGCCCAAAAGCTTACAAATAGAACTATATAGATTCATAAAGTTCTATACCCAAAGTTAGTTGTTAAGTAACTAATTAAAATATTTATCAAACATATTAGACTGAAATGGAAATCATTATAGCATTTAATATTGGCCCAACTTTAACTGATCTAGCTCAACCCAGGAACTGACCACCTGCATTTCTCAAAGGCAGAATCCAACCACTCATGGCTCCCCCACACTAGGCTTCTCCATCTATACACAACTCATAATAGTCCCAGGAAGATTCAACGCAAGGTTTGCAATGAACAGCTATTTGATTCATATATATATATATATATATATATATATATATATATATATATATATATATATATATATAAACATTCCAAACATAACATTCCAATCGATCATAACCCTGAACTTAATACAACCATATTGAATGAAAGAATATACAATCAAAGAAGAATCAGATTAGAAATTCAAATAGTAAACATAGATAAGATTGTATTTGCTAAGACTATTCCCTCCCATCACATGCACACTGCAAGTTCCACAGCTTCGGACACAAATACGACACCCTGACACAGCTCTGGTCTACTAGACGCTGCTACGAGGCTTGTATGAAATCGAGCAAATACGCACGAACACAACCACTGATTTGGACACGGCTACGGAACATACACCATGAACCGTACTCAACATGAATGGTATCAAAGTCTCAGACACGATCCAACGTCCCCAAGAGCGACTCGAACGCACGCACAAAGCATATAAAAAACACACGATAACCACTAAAATTATAACCAATCAACTAATCACAAAAGAAATAACCAGAATGTAGAGTAGAATTACCTGAAGAGTTAGATCTGCAACCAGAACACAACAGAATTTGACACGAACTTCCAGACTTCTCTGCACTAATTCAACAATCAATTGTGCTCATCAATTTAGGTCTGAAACGTAAATCAATTTCTCTTGCTTCCAATTAGACATTCAAACAGCAAAGTAGAATTACTCACCGGTGACTGGATCTAATTTCCTCTAATCTCCAATCAAATGGTCGATCGTCGCTCCTCAAGTTCAAGATCTGACCGAATCGAATCAATATAGGATAACTTGGTTCAGATCCAAGAAATTAACTATGCTGATCAAATGAATTCAATAAATCACAAATTTAAAAGTAGATCCATATCTCTACAGAATAAAGAACAAATTCCTCAAGGAATTGATCGACTGACCTAGATCAACGGAGACAGGAAAATTATCATGCTGAAGAAATAGAGTCGTCCATTGCTGTCGATCCGCCATGGCGGTGGTTCGCCACTCTGAGATTCCATCGATATGAAGTATGGTAGATTTCGATCAAAAGATGATCAAATGGACTTGAATCAACTAGAAGGATCGATCGAACTTACAGAAGAACCGAATCAAATTGATTCGAGAAATGAAGATCGATTTCGATGTCGTCGTCGCCATTGTCGTCGAAATCCTCATCTTCAGTCACTGGAGAAAGAAACTGGATGGAGTTGCTACCGAGTTAGACGTTCGGAGAAGCAAAAACGCTGGTCGCCATCGCCATCTTCCCCATCTACCAGCCGTTACCGAGAATTCGGGTTAGGGTGCGAAAAGAATTTGGGGATGAGCTTGTGAGTTCTCAAGCTCTCTCTCGAGAGAAAGAGTGAATGGCTGAATGAAAATTCACTAATCAGAGAAATAAATGGTGGCTTGAGCATTTCCACTTAAGTCCCTCCATCATTTGGAGTTTTAACACAATAGTCCCCCCCTTTTCAATAATTGCTAAAATATCCAAATTTCAGTTAGAAATTTGTTATGAGGTTTGAAAAAAATGGGGACCACTTCAATTGGTTGTAACAAACTAGGAATTCCCTCCAAAGACAATAATTCAACTTTTATCCAAAACTAGTAATGAAGATGATAATTCAAATTATTGATTTAAACAAAATATATTATTTGAAAACTTACAAAATTCTCAACAATCGGGAAAGTGGAGTTACAGAAGCAAACAAGGCCGTTGAACCTTCGAGAAGCCACACGGAGGAGGGCAAATATAGCATGCTAAAAGCATCTACAAGAGTTAACTTTCTTCCCTCCGTATTGCGGACGCCCTAGGCCCGTTCCTCCAAGAGGCCATACCTTCAAAACAACATCCCTAGTTTTGCTTTTGCCTACTTGGAGAGCCGTAAAAATAGAACTTTCATGACGACGCCTAACTACTGTCCGACTGTCCGATGTATAAAGGGTCTTCTTACCATCTGAGGAAAACCCTTCTGAAGTATGAAGAGTTCTGAGCTATCTGATTTGCGTGTCAAAATGTTGCATCTTCACCATATCCAAAATTGTCGATACCGGTCCTGAAAAAATTTGCTAGCCAGATCCTTATAAAATATAAAAAGGGGAAAAGAGGTTAGCAGTCAGAAGAAAAGAAATTGATTGGGTTTCTATTTAGTTCATGCGGCCCAGCCGCAATAGAACACACGCGTCCCAAATCAGGGGAGAGCTCATGCGACTCAATCGTGTAGAATCTATGTGGCTCAATCCATGAGGACCAATCACACAACACATGTGGCCCAGTGAGACAGGGAACACATGCACCATGGAAGCCCGACTATGAGTAAAAGGCGTTGAAGCCAAAGCACAACGATGATATGTGACTGGCCCGCACATAAAGCATGCGACATGGCCATCTGAGTTCAAAGCACTCGTTCTTCCACCATACTTACCATGGATAGGAGGCTGTATGTCAGGATGAGCAGAGAATGAGTCCACAACTATCGACGAAGAAGCAAACCCCTTTCCTCCGTTAGCAGTGCCGGTCAACTTGGAGGCTTCGGGGGCCATGGCTGATCGGGAGCGGAAAAGGATATTAGAAGAAAAGAGGATGAAAAGAGAAAGCAATAAGAGTTCTCTTGCTGTCGTACGACCTGTACATTTATAGGCCACCAAGAAGCATAAACGGATGGGCACCGCTTCGGTTATCATGCCATTAAAAGATAATGATGGCCTTTTGGATTTTACCTTAGTAACCGTCACCTTTATCTTGAAAAGAGAGCCCAAATCTAAAAAGTAAATCCGAGTATTAAATGTGAAGGTGACAGCTGGACAGAGTCTCTCTGCGGCAGAATTCTTCCTACGGCTCGAAGCTTCCCTATGGATTTACGTTTTATCTCCATGCTTCTTATTCAAAGTATTCCGAATTTATAATTTGAAAATTTTGAAGGGGGTCTTGTAGAAGCATGAAAAAGATAGAGTTTATGCGGATCATCACTCCATGCGGCCAAGTAAAACTAAGCCGCAGAAGCAGTGCTCCTGGAGACCCCATGCAGCCAAGCGAAACTAAGCCGCAGAAGAGTGCTCCTGGAGACCCCATGCGGCAAAGACAATACGAGCCGCAAAAGAAAGGCTCTCGAAGACCCCATACGGCTAAGACAACTCGAGCCACAGAAGCAAGGCTCACGAAGACCCCATGCGGCTAAGGGGACTCGAGCCGTAAAGGAAAGGTTCTCAAAGATTCCATGCGGCCAAGTGAAACTAAGCTGTAGAAGCAAGGTTCTCAACGATCCCATACGACCAAGTGGAGATGAGCCGCAGAAGCAAGGCCCCTAAGGCCACTATGCGGCCAAAATGATTCAGGCTCTACTTTGTGGAGGGGACACATGGCAATTTGACCAAGTCTCAACCATCCAGATTTGCTACAACAAAATCTCAACAACCCCCACCAGCTGGCAGCCCAAGATCGAGTCTTCATGTGCTGTTACAGACACGTGGCCACGTGGCCCTTTATGTGGCCTAAAATCTACTTTATGCAGGAATTACTATAAATAACAGGGTACCACATCCTTGCTAGAGGTTGGCAATCAAAGGCTGGCAAATTTCTTCAAGAGCAAAGACTATGTCTGACAGTCCAAGGAGTAAGGCAGAGTTGCTACACTTTTTCGAGCCTCCATCATCCCCAGAATCAAAAATTAAACAATTATACTTAGATTGTTTCCTAGGATTTCTTTCTAGGCTTTCTTCTATACAAGCGAGTTTGCAATCAAGTTCAATTCATCTGTAATTTTTGTGCTTGATATTTAATGGCAAACACGATTGACGTCCATTTCAGCCGTACGGTTGTCCGAGTCGATTGGTTTAGAATTTTGCTTTCCAGTATGCATATCCTTAATAAAGAATATGAAAAATATGGAAGAACCTTTCCATTATAATTAATAGTGTCCTTGAAACATCCACCGCTTTTAGTTCAGAAGAAAATATCTTCTCCTAGAAATAATTTATTTTATTTTATTGATTTTTTTAGCTTTGTTATGCCTACGTGGGGTCGGGTGAAGTCTATGCAGCGGGGCTGAGAAGGAGGTGGGACCCGGTGGGACGTATGTGTAAGGGATGGGAGAGAGAGATTGTAACAAGTATTTGGTTGTAGACTTAGCATTTTCTTTTCTTTTTTTTAAAAAATCCACTCACACACACATTTAGGGGGCTGGAATCCTGTCGGGCCCTTCAGATGTCTCCACTACCAGTAGGCTAGAGAGCTCGGACCTAGAAACAATTTATTGAAAGTTAAGATTCATTGCCAAGGAAATGGTCCAAAAGAGTAAGTTGCAAGCAACAACCAAAGAAAGCCATGAATACAAATATTGTTTTTTTAAGTATATTTCTTTTCATCAACTTCCACATAAATTTCAGGTACTTCAAAACCATAAACTCGACAAATTTTACATTCTTCAGCAAAAAAAACAAACTTAAAATGTATAAATAATGCAAACTACTAAGGGACGCCTTATATTTTCCAACTTACCAGCATATTTTAACTCAAACAACCAAAACATTATTGTCATCTTGTAAGCTTTCTTCCATCAATAGAGCTTATTCAACTTCAACGAAGCACCCAAAAAATTTGACTATACAAGTAAAGAGTGAACTTCTAAGTTCATCTACATGACTATCATTTGGAAAAGGACCCGCTATGTCATTTACGGTCTGTGACCGCGGACGTGACCGCATGTCCACGTAACGAAATACCGTTGGCAGAAATCTTGTGGTGGGTCCGAACAAATGGATGGGTGGTGTGGGCAATGGGATTTGGCGACGTGGGTCTGCGGTCACGTTCGTAGTCACAGACCTCGGACAAAATACTATTTCTGTTTGGAAAAGTGCAAAAATAGAAAGATGACAATATTTGCCATCATTAATGTTAGTAAAGATCCACATAAAAGCCCGGCATATTTGTAACACCCAGTTTTCTAAATGAGAATAATTTTGAAATTTTGAAATTTTAATCTTTTATTAATGATATTTAAATCATGATATAATTTTGGTGATTTTTAATCATTTTAAAACTATTTAAGAATCATGACTTGTGATTTTGATGTGCAGCTAGTGAAACCGTAGATATTGTCTGCCCAAGAGCCTAACCATATGATTGGGATTTTTATTTATTATTTTTAGCCTAGGGATAATTTGGTCATTTTGAATTATTAGAATTATTGATTTATTTATTGGATTGATGGTCGTTGATTTTGACTTTTGCTAGTTGTGACTTAAGAGACTAACCTAGATGCTGACTCTAGTTAAGGTGACCTTATTAGCATGGTGAGACCCTAATCTAACTTAAGTTAACTTGGTTTTGACTTGAGTGATTTAGCTCTTGAGAAATTAGGAAAGATTTTAATGTTGGACTTAAGGCTAAGGTAGAGAGCACATTGCTCATGTGACTTGGACCATGGCCCATGACTTGTAACCATAACCCTAATTTTCATTCAATATGACCAGCCACTTAGGGCTCCTATCCCTATAAATAATCTCCTCATTGTTGTTCTTGCCTCTTTGTAATATTTCAACAAATTAAAGAAAGAGGTAAAGAGCCATCTTCCCCAATCCATAACTTTCTCATTTCAAGTCCTTTTTGGCTCAAATATTTTGCATTAGGTTCTAATTAGTCTCTTCTTGCTGTTCATGGAGAGTAATCTCAGCCTTGGATCAATTTGGAGCTTTTGAACATCAAGGAGAACACCCCCAATTTGAAGCTCTTTCTTGCTATTTGCACCTATAGGTAAAACCCCTTAAATTGAATTTTAATTCCAATTTCTTTGTATATTAGGCTAGATCTAGGAGTCCCCTAGCTGTCCCTAAAGTTTGGGTAAATTTTGTGTCCATTTGGTGTCCGTATCGGACACGTATCATGATATGTGAGTAGGTGTTTGTTAAAATGTCACAAACGATTTTATTTTCGATTTTTGAAAAACTAATTACATAGATACCTAGGTCTATATGTGTATGATAAATTTTGTGAAGACTGAAATTGATTTTGTGTTGTATTCGCACGCACACACATGCACAGCCCCGTGCACATGCCCTGCTGCCCGTGTCCCAGTTCTCCGCGGACACGACACTTCGTGACCCAAAATTTTGTGTGAGCCTTCCCTAGATGAATGACACCAAGACTATAAACTTTCGTAGGATTTTATCGAGTGGTTTGGGAGTTATTCGACCCGCACCGATTCCTCATTGTGTGCACACATGCAGAATTGCTTCACTGATACGCACTCACACACACGACACGACACCACGTGGACACGTTACAGGCGGTTGGACACTTACTCCTACCCCTGGAGAACACGTGTGCACGGCCACGTGTCCCCACGTGGCCTGTGTCGTGCCTTTGACATGCGTGCACGCGTGCACGATACTGTTTTTGTACAGTTTAGTGTCTGTATTCGTGTGGCTGTTTGGACACTTCGTGTCCAGTTTCCTGGACACGAATGGACCCCTAGACACGTATACATGTAGGGAACATTCGTGTACACCTATTTTGAACTTTCGATTTGATTTAATTGACTATTGGGTTTGAGAAATTGGATTCCTGATACACTTCACTGAATAGGTTTTTTGAGAGTCGATTACATAATTAACTGATTTAATGATGATTAAATGATTAATTTTAGTTCCCGTACATATGTAATAGATAATGATCATGTTAGGGTTGTGTTTAGCTTGGGTTTTAGTCTTTAAACTTGTATTTTGTACTATGGATTTCATTAGACTGATACATAGAATTATACACAATTTTCTTGATTCAATTCTGAGTTTAATTTACTTTTAAACTGATTGATTAATGTTTAATTACCATGATAATTCATATACACATGTATTAGTTTACTGTTAAGTTGATTCATGAGTTGGGTTTTCAAATTTGGCTTTAGGATTGTTATATGAAGACTGAATCAAAAACTGAGATTTCCTTTTTACAATGTTAACTGAAAATCTGAGAACACTAAATCCTGAGATTTTGTACACTGGATTCAGTTCCACTACTGCCCACATTGCTCAGATTTCAGTCGAGTATTCTCCTACATACACCAATTGATATCCTGACTTGCCTAATTAGTTACACTGCCAATTGATACATGGTATTCCCTGTTAGCTCACACATGTTGCACTCATTCATCATCCTGCACATCACCTCTTGCATATCCCCTTGCATCTTCATCAATTGAACACACTGTCTGTGACTCACATTAAATCTGAGTTGTTGTATGTAATGTTAACTGTTGGGTAATTCCTGAAAACTGAGAATTCATTTCCTATATGTAAAATGAGAAATTGGTTAATACTTTGATTTCGATTTACATAGTTAACTGAGAATCAACACCCTTAGCATTGTTCCTGAGACACCATGTATACCCTATGAATTCTGAAAATCTGATAGTGATTAGGTTTGTATGCCTACATGTTCTACATTGGAAATCTGAGAATTTTCCAAACTAGAAACCTGGGACAAACTTGAGATTACATACTCTTTACACACACATTTATCCTACATGTTGTATCACATACATCACACACTGTTCAGTCACATCCTCTACCTTCCTGTCACAGACACACATCACCCTCACCTATCTACACACACACTACATGTTTAAACACACTACATTGCAACCTAGCCCTCTCTATCTCTCTAATATATATGTTGTTTTTGCAAATGATGAATTAGCCTTTCACACTATCCACACCATGCTAGCATAGTTATATTTTCCTACTGCCTTGTATATAGGCATTAGCCCATATGTGTATGCTTACCTATTGTATATATATGTAATGTATATATAATGCAATAATGGATGGAATGTATGCATACATGTGTGTACATTACTTGTATGCTAGACTCTTAGCCTATGAGATTCTATATACAGTGTATGTAGGTATACTAGTATGTGTGATGCTTGGTTTGGCTTTGTAATTGTGTGTGAGTGCTAGCCTAGGCTTGGTTAGGCCTAGTGAGACTTATTAGACTTGTTTGGGTTAAGTTTGACCTAGTTGACCTAGCCTTGACTAGTATAGATGATTGGAGTTGACCAAGGGTTGACTTAGTCTAGTTTGACCTAGACAGCATGCAGATGCATTATAGATTACATTCATCATTCCCTATATATGTGTTGCTCTAACTAGGAGTCAGGTACCTCATCTTGGACAGTATAATTACTTCAGATATTCTGATACCAAACGAGTATTTTCTCTGACCATTTTATACTTGCTAGGATTTATATTCTTGCTCTAGATTACTTTACTTGATGCTGACACGTTGGTAGCACGGATTGGTACTATATGGATCTTTTCATGAGATGTTATCCCCCTCGGGAGCATCGGATACTGTATGTTTTATGCGTTTCACGAATCATCACGTATCTCTATGCTTTCACTGATTCACGAATCGCTTGTGACATATGTACTCTCATGTTCACAGAGCCATCATGAATCACCTTCATGTATCACTCATTTTATGACCCATGTGAAGTTTCACGAATCTTAACATAACTTGAACAGATCCTTGTGTATTGATTGGGTATGGGGAAGTAGAAATAGGCATGTGAATAATATCCAAGTAGCTGTAGTCATGAATCACTCTTAGCTGTAGTCATGAATCTTCCAATGCCATTCACATGTCTATATTTTACTCTGACTCACTAGTCACTTCTAGTTCTCTATTTATAGTAGATATTTCCTTACAGTTATCTCCTTTACTTTATATATTCTCTTTTCAGCATTTCATGTATCTTACTCTATTGTATGCTTTATTTTTCGTATTTGATATGAACTGCGTGAGATGTATTGTGCTCGTTCCTGTCCTGACTGGACCTGTTGAAAATATTACAGAGGATGAGGACGAGGCCCTATGCACCACCTATTACGGAGCAGACTTAGACGACACCTGCGACCTGGTTCCTCTGGAGGACCCAGCAGCAGTACAGGATGCTACTCCCATAGTCTAGGCTAGATAGCTAGGCTTTATCTTTATTTCAGCATTGTTTATTCGACTTTCAGTATTGTTCTGAGATGTTTTATATATTTAGAGACTTGTATTGAGCTGGATGTTTCTTGAGTTGTTATCTTAGACACTTAGATTTCTCTCTTTTTTGTATGACATTGTGGTTTTGATCTATCTATCTACATTTACTATTCTGTATCTTCCTTAGATGTGATTGAGACTGTTCTGTTATGTCACCTCCATTCGGAGTGTATATACTGTTCAGGTACCTTATATTGTTAGATGTTGCGACCTAAGACATCGTTCTACCACCAACACTGTAGCGTAGGCTGGGTGTGTTATGTTCTCGTACCCTCACAGTGGGTGCGGGTCATGACAATATTACTTGATTAACCTAGAAAGACTGTAAAAATAAATCATGATGAAAAAAAGTTTGTTGTACTAAATTAAAAAAATTCATCCACATGTAATGAGACAATAAGCGGAAGGGAATCTGAAATAGCAGGGAAGACAGGTTTAGAGTTTTATAAGAATGCTAGGACTACATCTCCTTCGCGGATGATTATTACCTGATAGAGTTAATTGTTCAAATGGTGCATGAGGAATGTCATGGTAGTCATTTTGGTGATCGAATTTTTTTTTTTTGGGATTAATTTGGTACCTAAGTTTTACATTTTGGTTTAAATAGTACCTGAACTAGGTTTCGTTGATATTTTGGATGAAAAAAGTTAAAAGTAGACATGTGATGGCCAAGTACCTTATTTTTAGGATTATTTTTGTTATGACCAGTCGATACATCGACTATAATTGATTGTAGGGCCATCATTTTGTACTCAACAAAAGCTATTTGGTTACGTAGAATTTCTTCAGCCGCCAATATCCTTAGTCGAAAAACAAAAACATGACAAATAACTATGAAAAATAAGTCACGTGATCATCATGTGTCCATTTTTTAAATCGATTTTCATCCAAAAAAAAACCAACGAAATCTTGTTTAGACACTCACTAAACCAAAATACAAAACTTAGGTACTAAAGTTTGATCACCAAAATGGCAACCACTATATTCTTCAGGCACTATTTGGATAATTAACTCTACATGATATTCATGGAATACAAACATTAGTGTCCTTAGTGATGACAAAGGGCCAAGTTAGGGCCGAGATTTCATAGACTAGGACTGGGCCAAATTTTTTGACCTGAAATATTTTTTGAGAGGGCTTGGACCTTGCCCTGTCCGACTTGATCCGGCCCATTCATCTCTAACAAACATATTTAGTTTATAATGCAAACCTATATCGAACAGAAACAAAATCCAAGAAAGAGTGATACCAACATGCTTGGTAAGATGTAAGCTTTGGAGTATCCATTTCTTGGGAATGCAATAGTATCTTCTTTGCCTAATTTTCCTTTTTTTTTGCGACAGCCTCCCTTATTTGTGTGTTGACATCAACTAGAACATTAATATTGCTATTCTTCTCATTATCACATACTTTCTTTTTAAGAGTTTAGGACTTAGGGTTTTAACTTTTCTTTTCTTTTTTTTCCCTTCAAGTTTGTAACTTGTAACCCTTTACAACACTATGCTCAGTTACAACTCCTCTATCATTTAAGAATGAACTGAACTGAATGAAAATAAACGTGTTCAATAGATCTTACAAAGGCACATAAATCTTAACTACAATGTTTTTCTTCTTTTCAAATCCGTAAACATACAAACATTTCTCATACTACGGGCATTATCCAAAAGGTCAGAACCAGGGTGGACGAACATTTGGACTTGGCATACCAACAAAGACGGTTCCTTTCTCCATGTCGAAGGCGTACAAACACATGTCATTGGTTCTTGCTTGCAGAATATGACCCTGAACAAGATCTTAAGGCGTCTAGAAAAAAACGTGACCTCCAATACTGTCCACCATGCACCATTTTTCTTGTGAGGTGTCCATCTTGCAAATCCTGGTATCAGCTTCTATTAGGCTCCCCGACGAAAGGAACCTACTGACTTTATATAGCTCCCCACATGATTCCACGAGATAACTAAACAAATGAGAGAAACCAAGTGGATCTATTGTAGAAGCTTAAAACCTACCGTAACATTACTATCGCCACTCACAGATAGCTCCAGATTTTATCTACCAAATAGCTGTGGAGTTCAGATGGCGCACCATTTCAGATGGCGCTCAGCTTCACATGGCGCTGGCCACCACATGGCAATCTTCATGGAGAAACTAAACGGCCATCATTACTGACAAAACGTCAGCCGAGGAAAATCTCCTCAAATCTTGAGCGGACAACGCCCGAGAAGCATTATCAGAGTCATCATTATGACCCTTGTCATTTACTGTACGCTATACAGTGTTGGCGCAAAGTTATCAACAACACACATATTTACAGATTTAGCGCTTGCTCACAGATGGCACTCATCTACAGTATACGCGATTCATCAGTTGGCGCCACTTGATCAATTATCATCCATAAGCAGTTAGATAATGTGGCACGCATGCCACTAATCTCAAAGAACATGCACGTGACACTGCCCACGACCAAGCGCTCTCTCTCACAGAATGCTACGCGTCCCAAGCAGTTAAGACAATCGTTCGCGCAAATGGGTGATGGTGCGCCAATTGCGAGTGTGCGCCAATCAGGGTAACTCTCTGACAGTTATCTAAAAACTCTATAAAAGAGTTCTAAATCACTTCTCAAGTATCACTAATGATCATAATATCCTGATCAAGTTGCTACAGCAGGTTCAAGAGGCTTTCTTCTTCGATATTGCATCGTCCAAGGGATAAAGTGATCGTCTTCTGATCAGATTCCTACAGTTGTATTTCCCTATTAACAAAATTGTACTTTTGTACTTTCTTTTCTTAGTTTATAATCTAGTTTTCTTGGAAAACTTTTGTTCTCGTAAACATCTATATCTATAGTCCTTTCCATTTCCACAAGTATGAGTCGTGGACATGGAACACATTCGATAAGAAAATGTTACTTTGAAGCGTGCATCCATAAAATCTTCTATTTAACAATGCTACTTCAGTAATATAATCATTTTCTTGGAGCATACTGTAGTGTCCCGCTCCGCGAAGGTACTAGATAGACAGAAAGATCGGATTGCTACCTCTGCAACAGAAGACGATTGATCTGGGTGAGTGGACGAAGTCTCATTTGCTCATTCGCTTACGCCTAATAAGAATTTGAGTTTTTGATTGAATGCTATTGTTAATAACAAGATAGTAAATCATTGAGTTATAAGAGAATCCACATGCTGCCATGCTAAGAACATGAAATGAGTTAACTTTTATGTTGAAAAGAAGATTGTTGCCTGTTAATAGTAAATGAATGATGCCTTAATCAAGAGTGTTTTGCTATGCTAAGAACAAGAATAGATAACATGCATGCTATGTAGAGGATTGCTGCCCGATAACAAGAAATGAACTGTTGCCATGTTAAATCAAACGAGATGCCTGCTATGTTAAAAAGTTAGAGATATTGTCTCAAAAGAGAGAACTATTGCCATGTTTAATAAGAAGAGAAAAGAGATTGCTCGTATGTCCTGAACTCGTATACTTGCAAAGAAAGATTGTTTAGGCTTAATCTGAACAGAACTGCTATCATGTTTCAATAAAATAAATGATTATTTGTCCCTCAATTATGCTCTGACTGCTAGACATGTACAGACGGACTTGTATATGTTACGAAGGAAAAGAATTATGTAGGAGCTTCGGCTCTAAGATCACAGAAAAGAAAGAATGCAGAGTTATAGCTCTGTTGTTACAAAGAAAGAAGGCAGAGTCATAGCTCTGTTGTTACAAACAGAGAAGGCAGAGTCATAGCTCTGTTGCTACAAAGATTGACATAGAGAAATGAATCATTGCCCCTCAAAGAGTTTATCTGCTAGATGTTGTATTCATGCATTGGTCTCGAAAAACTTGTATATAAGGTCACTAGATCTCTCGACGGTTTCCAGGGCACTGGGAGCCGATCGGCCTAGGAGAGATTGTCTAGACACCTAGAGGTACAAGAAACCTCGGGTGTTGCATCAATGTCCACTAGCGACGAGCTAAACCCAAGTGTCACAGCGGCTAATAATGGGAATACCGATGGACCATCATATAGATAGATGTTGATTGGTGCAGAGCTGAACCCATGTATCATAGCTGCCAATCGAGTCTGCATGTGTCTATAATAAGAATGCTAAAAGCTAATGATACAGAGACAAATAGGAAATGAGAATGTTGGTTATGCTAATCCTTGTCTTGTGCAGGGTGGACCATCGGCTATGGTAGGAATTACTGAAAAAGTGATACATTCATTGCTTAAGTTTTCTAATCATGATTGCTTAAAGAGAATAACCTGTTGCAAAGAAATGCTATATTCCATTAAAGAAAAGATATGATATCGTGCTTATAATTGTCCCTAAGAGTTACTTGAACAGAGAAATAAATATGCTCATGAAACACGCTATGCACTCCACAGAAATAAATAGTCTCTTGTATACTTGAAATGATATGTAAAGAAATAAAATATGGCTTTTCAAAGATGTTTTCAAAAGAGATGTAAACTGACTCTTTATGCATAAAATGTACATAGGTAAAAAGTACCAAGAACACATCACAAAAAATTTTTCTCACTAAATGAACAGTGATCGTTTCAGACAAATGTAGCTCTTTGTTCACAAGTACCAGTATGCTGATATACTGACCCACTATCAGTCTGCATGCAGGTGCAATATGCACCGAGAAGGATAATCCGAAGCGATAGCCCGAGCCTCATCCTCAGGAGCCAGAAATCAGAAGAGATGCCAAGAGATGACATCTGTTGCAAGAGTTGGTTTTGTATATAAAGGGATGTAATGTATGGGAACGGGATCATTGTAATCTGTAAAGTTCTGAGAGAATGTAACATTGTATCAAAGAGAATAGAGCTTGTAATCTGTTCAAATGAAATCAATAAAGAGAATTATTTCTTGTTGCCATTGTGTTCAATGCATGTATTCTGAAATATGTCCGCTGCTACTTCAATTATCTGTAATATGTTCTACTGCGTATTGTCAATCTTGTCTATCTTGTCTTGTTACAGGTCTTGACCTTGTACAAGCACAACTTAGGCTTGCACAGCATCACGCCTTAGCGACGATCGGTCTCAAAGAGTTCGAAGCGAGGACGAAAGGACTCTGCGGGATCGGGGCATGACAGAATGGTATCAGAGCAACACGATCCTCTGGCCAATTTTGATTCAATTAAATTCGAACATATTCTCCTGATCGAAATTTCCTTGCCTACTTGATATCATCGATGAGATGAACGTTCCATACAATAAGTCCGTAAATATTTTTATGATGTCGGCATATGTTTTATCGATTTGATTGATTGAGATTGAAATGCTTTATTGAACAACTTTTGATATGATCTGAATTGTGATTTCATGGATTAATGATGGCGAAGGATGAGGACTATCGCTGCTATGGATTTTATAGTTTTTTCTTAAGTTTCGAGGACAAAACTACTTTTCGGTGGGTAATTATGTAGTGCCCCGCTCTGCGAAGCTACTAGATAAACATAAAGATTGGATTATTGGCTCTGCAACAGAAGACGATTGATCTGGGTGAGTGGACGAAGTCTTATTTGCTGATTCGCTTATGCCTAATAAGAATTTGAGTTTTTGATTGAATGTTATTGTTAATAAGAAGATAGTAAATCATTGAGTATGCTTATAAGAGAATCTACATGCTGCCATGCTAAGAATATGAAATGAGTTAACTTTTATGCTGAAAAGAAGATTGTTGACTGTTAATTGTAAATGAATGATGCCTTAATCAAGAGTGCTTTGCTATGCTAAGAACAAGAATAGATAACATGCATGCTATGTAGAGGATTGCAGCCCGATAACAAGAAATTAACTGTTGCCAGGTTAAATCAAACGAGGTGCCTGCTATGTTAAAAAGTTAGAGATATTGCCTCAAAAGAGAACTATTGCCATGTTTAATAAGAAGAGAAAATAGATTGCTCGCATGTCCTGAACTCGTATACTTACAAAGAAAGAATGTTTATGCTTAATCTGAACAGAACTGCTATCATGTTTCAATAAAATAAATGATTGTTTGTCCCTCAATTATGCTCTGACTGCTAGACATGTACAGACGAACTTGTATATGTTTCAAAGTAAAAGAATTATGTAGGAGCTTCGGCTCTGAGATCGCAGAAAAGAAGAAGGCAGAGTCGTAGCTCTGTTGTTACAAAGAAAGAAGGCAGAGTCATAGCTCTGTTATTACAAAGAGAGAAGGCAGAGTCATAGCTCTGTTGTTACAAAGATTGAAATAGAGAAAGATGAATCATCGCCCCTCAAAGAGTTTATCTTCTAGATGTTGTATTCATGCATTGGTCTCGGTCTCGGACAACTTGTACAAGGTCACTAGATCTCTCGACGGTTTCCAGGGCACTGGGAGCCGATCGGCCTAGGAGAGATTGTCTAGACACCTAGAGGTACAAGAAACCTCGGGTGTTGTATCAATGTCCACTAGCGACGAGCTGAACCCAAGTGTCATAGCGGGTAATAATGGGAATACCCATGGACCATCATATAGATAGATGTTGATTGGTGCAGAGCTGAACCCATGTGTCACAACTGCCAATCGAGTCTGCATGTGTCTATAATAAGAATGCTAAAAGCTAACGATGCAGAGTCGAACAAGAAATGAGAATGTTGGTTAATTATGTTTATGCTAATCCTTGTCTTGTGCAGGGATAGACCGTCGGCTATGGTAAGAATCACCAAAAAAGTGATACATTCGTTGCTTAAGTTTTTTATCATAATTTGCTTAAAGAGAATAACCTGTTGCAAAGAAATGCTATGTTCCATTAAAGAAAAGATATAATATCGTACTTATAATTGTCCCTAAGAGTTGCTTGAACAGAGAAATGAATATGGTCATGAAACACGCTGTGCACTCCACAGAAATGAATAGTCCCTTGTATGCTTGAAATGATAGTAAAGAAATAAACTGTGGCTTTTCAAAAATGTTTTCAAAAGAGATGTAAACTGACTCTGTATGCATGAAATGTACATAGGTAAAAAGTAGCAAGATCACATCACAAGAAATGTTTTTCTAACTAAATGAACAGTGATCGTTTCAGACAAATGTAGCCCTTTGTTCACAATCACCAGTATGCTGATATACTGACCCACCATCAGTCTGCATGCATGTGCAATATGCATCGAGAAGGATAGTCTGAAGTGATAGACCGAGCCTCATCCTCAGGAGCCAAAAATCAGAAAAGATGCCAAGAGATGACATCTGTTGCAAGAGTTGGTTTTGTATATAAAGGGATGTAATGTATGAGAACGGGATCATTGCAATCTGTAAAGTTCTGAGAGAATGTAACATTGTATCAGAGAGAATCGAGAGCTTGTAATCTGTTCAAATGAAATAAATAAAGAGAATTGTTTCTTGTTACCATTGTGTTCAATGCATGTATTCTGAAATATGTCCGTTGTTGCTTCAATTATCCGCAATATGTTTCGCTGCGTATTGTCAATCTTGTCTATCTTGTCTTGTTACAGGTCTTGGCCTTGTGCAAGCGCAACTTAGGCTTACACGGTATCATGCCTTAGCGAGGACGATCAGTCTCAAAGAGTCCGAAGCGAGGACGAAAGGACTCTGCGGGATCGGGGCGTGTCACATACTACCGTATTCGTAGAGTATCCAGTCATGATGTGCTCCTATATCGTAAAATCGTATACTATCTTCACATAAGTTCACCAACATGACGACGAAATCTGGATCAACAGGAGATGAAGACATACAAGCTTGTACTCCTCGTTGTCTAAAGGAGAAGGTATAACTAGTAGGTGGAGCTCAATCCTCTGCATTTTATCTTGACTATGCCCTATAAGGAAGAAAAGAAAGATTAATGATGCAAGAAATATTAAAGAAAATAACTACCTTAAAAATGTATGTCCGGACTTCAAGACAATTCATTTTGTCATGGGGTTTAAGACGAAGCAATTAGAAGACTCTGGCTCAACTATCAGAACAGTACCAAAATAAGTCAAATCATCGACAATTTTAACGACTCTGGACTAAAACATCGCTAATATTCTGATAGTAAGCAATGTACGTAATAGACGTAGCTAAACGTCACTATCAGCGACTTTCAGCGACATTTAGCAACAACATTTGTTATTATGAAAGTTGATGTCGCGGTTTCGTCTGTGAACGTCGCTATATTTTTATAAACATCGACATTTAGGGACTCAGCGAAATAAATGTCGCCAGTATATTAATGACAATGATGTTTAGCAACTTCTATTTTTGACATCTTTAAACTACTTCATATATAGGGTTTCACTGGTTGGTTCGACTTTTCATTTTTTTCCCAATTATTTTACTTCCCGCACGCCCCCTCTCCTCCGACCTCCTCCTGCCCCCGTTGCCCCTCTCGACTCCGACGACCGCCTTCTTCCGGTAACCCCTCGACTCCGACGACCCCCTTCTCTGGTGACCACTTCGACTCCGACGACCCCCGCGTCCCCTTCTCCGGTTCCCCTAGACCTTTCTCGACTCCAGCGACCCCCCTCGCACCCCTGCTCCGGTGCCCCTATGTCCCGACGACTCCCTCAGCCCCCATCGACCCCCTTCGACCCCCTCGGTCAGGTAACGCCTAACCCGAACCCTATCTCCCTCATGCTGCCACAACACAGACATGGACACCACACACACAAACACAGACACACTGACAAGGACACGCATATAATCTTGTAAAAGATGCGACACAGACACGGACACTGACACTGACACACAGACACTGACACGGATACGTTGTATAATATGTGAAATATAGTATGGTTTATGTAAATTTTTATTTTGTACGGTTTTTGTTTTTAGATACTACAATCTTGATACATAAATATGTGAAGTGTATAGACTAATTTTTGCATAAGTTTAACTAATATTGATATTACATATAGGACACAACATAGATACATAAGAGTTAGTATGGATACTCAGTATGGTATCTTAAAATGATTATAGGTGTATTTTCTAGTTTAGGGTGTGGATATAGGCTTGTGTCACATCTCCTACCAATGTATATAAAAATAAAACATGTTATAGTATATCGGAAATGAATATGATTGGTACAGTGTCAAGATACAAGTATCTTGATATCTAAGATACTAAGGAGTATCCTAGTACCTAGAGTGTATAGAGTAAGTATCATAGAAGTATAGAAGATAATTTAGAAATTGGGTAATTGTCAAGGTAAGTTTGGGGTTTAATTGAAAGTATCTAGAGTGCATAGAGTGAGTGGCCGATAAGATATGGTATGATGTCAAGTGTAGGTATGATTGATATAGTGTCAAGACGTGTAAAGATACTAGGTATGTAGGTAAGTGCTAGCTAGGTATGACCAAGTATTTCATGGTAAGTGCTAGCTTGGACACTCCGAGGTCAAGTTTTTCTTGTGGGCTCACAAGGAACACATGACGACAGAGATATCATTATCTCTTACGTTAAGTGTTCATGTTAGCCTGAAATCAAGTGTCCATGTGAGCCCTTCTCTGAAAACTAAATTTACTTATGCAAGCCTTTTGAGGCTAACAGAGTTATACCAAAAAAGATGAAGAACATAGTTTTTTATAGAATTTTTTGAAAATTTAGTATAACTTTGATAGCCTCAAAAGGCTTGCAGAAGTAAATTTTTTTCAGAAAATGGCTCACAAAGAACACGTGACAATACCCAAGTGTCAAGTATGTTGGTACCAAGTGTCAAGTATGTTGGTACTTTGATGAATACGTGTATAGTTAGTGTCATGGGTATTTGAAACTGTATCATAGTATCAAGATACAAGTGTCACGACCCGCTCCTAAATAATCGGACACGAGTCAGACACGCCCAGCCTTCGTCGATGGACATGACGAAGTAAGCTGTACAATACTAAGTAAAACTCCAAGTCACAATGTAATGTAAACATCCACAGCTTTATATAACGTTCCCATAAATAACCAATATCCATCAATCAAATTATACAATATTATCCGGAGACAAATCCGGTCAAATAAATACAATGATGAATCATAAAATACAATCTCCGAAAAACTAAAAAGAAATAAATCTCGTAATATCCAATGCGATCACATGCTCCATGTGGCCTCAAGCTCACCTGCAACGTATCCTGTCAAAAAAAGAGCAAAGTACAACCTCGACAAGAACGATATACAATATAATCTGTAGTACAAAATACAAGGTAAAACCAGAATACCAGAACTGAAAATGAAACTATGGTACCAGAAATGAATATAAACTGAAGACAATGGACGCAACGATCAATATACAAGACAATGAACACGGCTATCAATGAATCAAGACAATGAACACGACAATCAATGCAAGTGTAACATTTTTTAAATATTAAACTAATGTGTGACCGACTAAGGACCACAATCAATCAATGAGTCAATCAATTCTACAAGATCCGGCTTCATCGTACGTGAAGTGTACGATTAGGCTATCCACAATACCTATGTTGGGTGTGGTCACACAAAAGCTAATATTTCCCCTAATCCCTGTATAGAGCCTAAAAATCAAGTTGTGCCTTCAATATACTGATCAGTGATCAAGTTGCGCACCAAAAGTCAACTTATGCCACTGATATGAAACAGACTGCGCCACCGATCAGATTGTGCCTGATATCAGACTGCGCCCAATCTTTTTGTGCCAAAGCCTACGTGGCATCTGACACTTAATGGTCATCATTACCTAACCATACTGACGACTGACACAACAGAGAACGAGGAAAATCTTTTCGAATCTCGTAAAGTGTGCCGCTCAACAAAAAGTTGGTGGACAGCTGTCCTGTACATTTCGTGAGTAGCACCTAGGCGCAATCTAAACAAAATCCTTAGTTGCGCCTGGGCGCAACCTGAACGAATTTTACTCAGAAGCTGCCACGTGTGTAGGCGCAGCTCAAATCAAGCGCAGGTTGACTTGTTGACTGAAGCTCGCGCAACCTGATAAAGTTGAGACAACTTACATTCTAAAGCAGGATAACGTGGCGCACATGCCACTAATATCTCAAGACGTGTCTACTATCCTGTACACGACCACGCGTATCTCAATCATACGATGCTATGCGTCTAAATACAGTTAGTACACGATTGACAACTGAATGAAAGTTGGCGCAACAGGAGGTTGGCGCAATCCAGTATGGCGCAATCCAGCCTCGTGCACATCAGAATAACTACTAAAACAGTTATTTCCTGAACTCTATAAATAGAGTTTCCAATCATCATCAAGAGAGGAAAAACTCTTACAAAATTGCTGCTGCATTCTCCAGAGGCTACAGTCTTCAAGTTCACATAGTCCAAGGAATAAAGTGATCGTCTTCTGATCAGATTCCTAAAGTTGTACTTTCCCAGAATTCATTGGACTTTGTACTCTTTTACAAGTTTGGAATAAAACAAATTTTTTTATATTTTTGCAAACAAAATGGCGAATCTGCTGGGGACGACTTTCTCCTCCGACGAGAAAGTGACAACTCAATGTGACATTGCGTCGATCGGCAAGACGCAGAAGACTCTGGTTGTTCAAGTCAACCAGACAGCCTACGAGAACATGATCAACACCAAGAGCAACAAGCGCACGGTGGCTATTGCCAAGAACAGGGCTGTATGGACTCCTAAATCCCCTACAGTCGCTGTTGCCCAGGCGCAACTTGAGTGCTCAATGACCAAGGCACAATCTACCTCAGTGGCTCCAGTACAGCCTGTTTCTGTTGCTAAGACGCAATCTGCTCCCTCTACTGCCCATGCACAGTCTACCAAAGTTGCTGCCAAGGTACTACCAATAGTACGTAGGACTATGGCACAACCAAGCAATCTGCTACTCCGGCGCAACTTAAGGGAACTAGTCTTTTGGCTATACCCTCTTCTGATTCTCAAGTTCTGAACTTAGAGAATTCATGTCCTAGTGCTAACACTAGACAGAACAAAGGAAAAAGTTCTATGGCATTTTCTCAATTGGCACAATCTATGCCTAAAATGATCACACAACAGAACAAAGGAAAACACTTCTTAGCTAACCTTGTTCAAAATAAGGAAAGTACCCTTTGGTCTTTCCTCAAACTTCTCTGGTTTATGACTCAGAGGAAGATGTATCAGATTCCATTCCTGTAATAGAGGTCTTCGGATCTCTAATACTGAAAAGAATACTGATCACAGAGGTATCTTGCCTACTCCTATGGGGTCTGGCCAAGATCTTCCTACCTTGCAAATTTTAAGATCCAAACAAGAAAAGTTAAAGTTATGACAAACAGAGACACCATGAGCAGAATTTTTAAATTTACGCGCTTATATCAATAGGCGTCAACCAATATCAGCTTTGGCAAAACGTAAGAACCCTATGCCAAAGGCCAATCTGTATCAAAAGCCAAAGTTTGAAAAGAAAGACCCTTCTACCTATGCTAATGAGTTGAGTACATCTTTGTACACTCAAGGAACCAAATACCTGAAGAATAGGAGACAAGTTTCTAACATCATTAAGTAATATGTCCCCCCAACTTGTTCTCGTCCTGTGGTTGTAATTGATCTCCGGCAACGTCTTACACAAGACGAGAAAACGGGAATGCTTTCCTCACCTCCAAATCGTGCTTCAAATCGCCATTGCCTATATGAAGTTGTCATCAACTGTTGTTGCCAATCGACTCGACGATCTGTCTTCGATCGTCTGAAATATGCTTCAACTCCTGAGCATATAATAGAATACGAAGATGAACTATTATATGCTTCTGTTAACATGACTTCTCAAGGCACTGGGGGTGGGAAACGTCCAAAACGTAATGCATCCCGTAATCCTAGTCAATAATACTTAGACCGGATCCATACATCCAGTGAAGGTGTCTTTCAATACACAAGATCAAAAAATCGACATTTGATCCAAGGTGTCTTTAATCAAGAAGATCTTCCTATCACCCATATGGGAGAGGAATCTCTTTCAGAGTTTGATGCAGATAGTGAAAGTTCTGAACAAACTATCTCGTCAATAGCTGCAAGAGAAGTGACGACATATACTATTACAGAAGATCAAGATGCCTCTACATCAATCAGCCAAGAGCAACGAATTATTGCATTAGAAGACAAATTAAAAACTATGGCAGAAATGGTTGCAAACATGCACACCATAATGGTAGCTCAACATACAGTACCTCCGATTATAAACCCTGTTAAATCCGGAGCTTATAGCATCTTCTGTACCTGTTAGTCTGGGGGTACCGGCCCCTCAGGTCGCTTCTGTTCCAACTCAAGCTGATCCAAGTCAGTCTGGTGCTAGGGGTGGTAATTACCATGTTGTTCCTCCTCCTAACACTCCTAACCAGCCTACCAATTCTCAAACATCAGGGGATGCTAATGAGGCTGTGAAACTCTTACGCACTCAGCTTGAGGCCTTCAAGCAGAAGGATAGCCTACAAAGATTAGGCATCAAGCAACCATATCCAACAGAGTGGAAGGAAGTTCCATTTCCTCCTAAGTATAAACTTCCAACCATTATGCTGTTTGATGGTAGCACTTCTCCAAGTCAGTAAATCAATCATTTCAAAGTGATGACTGATCAATTACAGCCAAATGATGCTCCTTATCAGAGTGTTCGTCGGTTGTTTAGCCGGTGCAACATATGACTGGTATCGTAGCTTACCTGATGGTTGTATCACTTCTTTTGCCGGTTTCAAACAAATATTCTTGGAATGATTTTATGAGGAAGTCAACGACATGACAATGTCTGCCCTCATTAAAATTAAACAGAGGCACAATGAATCCACAGAGTGTTTTATTGAAAGATTCTGCCGAGAGGTACTCAAAATGCCTTTAGGTACTCCATCTGCTGTAACAATAGACACTTGCAAATCAAACTTGTTGCCTATTATAGTATGTGGACAGGATCTACATAATTCCAGGATTGGCCTTCTTTCATTGTTAACACAAAGGCCGTAGAAGTGAGTGCTGAAAAGTTCAAGCAGTTAGGAGTCCAGATGACTCACCCTAACCAAGATGAACATTCTACACCTGGGGGTAGTAATCGTCAGAATAACCGCAAGAATAAAGAAACATTGGCCATCAATCTTAAAGGCAAAGAGTCTTTGGCTGTCAATGTTACTCAGACGACATCTACCCCATCAACACCCTACAAAAGTCAACTCGTCCAAAAGAAGAGTATTCTTTCGACGAAGATGATACGTTGAGCATCTTCGATTGCTTGATCAAAAGCAATAAGCTTCAGCTTCTAGAGACAAAGCGACCAGAAGAAGTTGGTAAAACTGATCACCCTAAATACTGTGTTTATCACAGATTCATAGGGCATCCAACCAGAGCTTGTTATGTGCTCAAAGGCAAAATCCAAGAGTTGGTCAACTCTGGAGCAATTACTCTACAGCAGGACGAGAAAATAGTGACTGCTAATGTGGTTTCTCTCCAATTTGGCAATTTTCCACCATAACTCGTATAAGATGGGCTGTCCCCATTCTAAAGACTACTCTAGAAATTATGAATATCTGCCTCCTCAAAATGAAGGTCTTGTTCCGATGACAACTGACAAAGGAGAGATTATGTGGATTCATCCAGACCTGGTTGCAGAATTTGAAATGCCTTCCTTTCTAAACAAAAGAAGCATTCAAGTCTAAATCAAAGAACTGCAATATGGTATCCTTTGAACCATTAACAGAAGAAGAAATCCTAATGGGCACTAGATCTGGGAAACCTTATCTTCGAGAGTCTTCCAAAAATTAAGAAAACCCTGCTCTATCCCCGGATGCTCTTCCTCCATCATTTTATCCTGCTGAAGATACACCGTCTACATCTGAGCCAGTGGCCGAACCATCTCCTCCTAAACCAACATCAGCAGACAAGGGAAAGCAACATGTTCGCTTTGATAAAGCATTGAAAAAGTCATCATCTCTTGGACTTGAAAAGCCTTACAATTTTGACATATTGGCTCAATTGGCCAATACTCCAGCAAGATTGTCAATTTTTGAACTTTTACGTCTCTCAAAAGAAACTCGTGAGACGTTAAGTGAATCTTTGATGCAGGCTGACACCTGCTTAACTCTTCTCAAGAAGCCTGAAAAGGAGCCAGTCAGCTGTGCACATTGTCATAGTGTATTTGAGTTAATGCCCAATATCACTTTTACACAAGATAACATGTTGTTAGAAGACAATCGTCATGATCGTCCTCTCTATTTCACGGGATATGTGGATACCATGAAAGTCGACCGTATTCTGATTTATCCCGGGTCTGCACTTAGCATCATGCCAAAGTCCTTATTAGACGCTTTAAAAATCCTAGTACATAATCTTTCTACAACTATTACTACCATCCTGGGATTCAATCAAGGAAGAAGTGAACCTTTGGGAAAGATACGCATAAAACTTCAAATTGGCAATCTTCGTACAAAGGTAACTTTCTATGTTATTGACAATCATGGCTCATACAATGCTTTATTGGGAAGGCCATTCCTCCATGAACACAATATTGTACCCTCTACACTCCACCAATGCTTCAAATATGTAGATAGTAATAGAGAAGTCCAAAAAGAGATTGCAGATCTGAATCCTTTCAAAGAGTTGAAGCATATTGCAACGATTCTCGTATGTACAAAGAGGAATTCATGAAGGTGGTACTAGCAAGACACAGATGAAGAACAGAAGAGTATATCTAATGATACTATGGTGATTCCAGTCAAGGGATGTACCTCATGTCCTCAGTCTTCCAACCACTGACTATTTATCTACCTTCCCATGAGAAGCAACCTAAAGGTGATAGTCAGGAACAAAGGAAGCTCACCTCTTCTGAGCCGCTTGTAATCGATCTTCGTCGTAAGAAGCTCCCTCTTCCTTCTCGTTCTTCTTCTCCCCCTCTTGTCATCGATCTGACTAAGCCTACTAAGGCTAAAGTCTCTGTTGTAAATGATGGTGTAAAGATCAAAGCATCTCATTTACAGTATACTGATGTCTTTTACTATACTCAGTGTTATTTGGATATGCTAGATAACTTTAAGCCACTTATAATAGAAGTCGTATCATCTCGACGAAATGTGGTATCACTGGATTCAATACAAGACTCGTACTTCTTAGACCGTCTCGAAAGAAAGATAAAAAGCCTATATTCTTCAACAAGAGAGAAGAACCAAAAATCATGCTCTATAATGATGATAGAGATGATACAGGAATGCTACAATTACGACGCTATAGTCCACAATCTAAAGCCATCATCCGTAAAATGGGCTATGATTTCAGAACAGGTCTCAACAAGGTAAAGGAAGGCGAACCCCTCTTCGTATTGCTGTTCCAAAAGGAAAATCACAACAATACACAGTAAAACGAATCGAGGACTAGGTTATATGTCACCACTTCCAACTCCAGAACCTTCTGAATCTGATGAAGAAGAATGTTCAAATTCTTCTGATTCTATCTCATGGGACTCTGATACCAGCATCGGTCATATTCATAAGGCAATAGTATCTTCTAATATGGTGTCCGTCGAATTCTCAGAAGACGACGAAAGTGACATTGAAGAAGCTTCTGAAATGGATCCTTGGGTACAAAGGATGGACAATCAGTGGAACTTTGTTTTGAACAACAAGAACCACCTGCTGAAGATTAACTGGTCCAAGTTGATATTGGAGAGAAAGGTGTATCACAACCAATCTTATCAGCAAAAATCTCTCAGAAGATGATAAACAAGAGTTACTTCACCTTATTCGTAAAGACATTGATGTCTTCGCTTGGAGTTACGAAGACATGCCGGGATTCGATCCTCAAATTATAACTCACAAGCTTAACATCTTGCCGAATGTCAAACCGGTCAAACAACAACAACGGCGATTCAAGCCTGAAATGATGGATAATTGATGATGAAGTCAAAAAGCTTATAGCTTGTGGCTTTATCAGAGAAGAATAACATCCTGACTGGGTGGCCAATGTCGTCCCAGTCCTGAAGAAGACCGAAAAGGTTCGAGTTTGTATAGACTTTCGGGATCTCAATGATGCTTGCCCCAAAGACGAATTTCCTCTGCCAATTACTGATGTTATGATTGACAATACATGTGGATTCGAACGAATTTCTTTCATGGATGGGTTTTCTGGATATAATCAAATTCGGATGAATCCTTAAGATGAGAAACATACTTCGTTTCGTGCTCCTCGGGGTGTGTACTGTTATACGGTCATGCCGTTTGGCCTTAAAACACAGGTGCGACTTACCACGGGCTATGAGCACTATCTTTCGAGATCATTTGCGAAAGACTGTCGAATGCTATGACGATATTGCTGTCAAAAGTCGTCTCAAAGAAGATCATATTCAAGATTTAAGAATTATTTAATCTAATGCGCCAGCATCAACTCAAGATGAACCCCACCAAGTCTTTCTTGGGTGTCTCTAGTGGTAAGTTTCTCGGCTCATTACCTCTAAGGATATACACGTTGATCCTGAGAAGATCAAAGCCATTCAAGAGATGCGTCCTCCACGCAACCTAAAAGAGCTACGAGGATTCCAAGGTCGACTTGCGTACATCAGGCGGTTCATTTCGAATTTATCTGGACGTTGTAGATCATTTACTCACTTAATGAAGAAAGTGTGTCTTTCATTTGGACGGAAGAATGTCAACGAGAATTTAATAATATAAAAAGCAATATTTAATGAGTCCACCGGTTCTTGTACCACCGATCTCAGGAATACCCTTCTTAATGTATGTCCGAGCAATGGATCATTCATTGGGAGCTTTGTTGGCTCAGAAGAACAAGGAAGGTCATGAACAAGCCATCTACTATCTCAGCCGAACAATGATTGGAGCTGAACATCGTTATAGTCCAGTGGAGAAGGAATGTTTAGCCTTAATGTTTGCTGTTCAGAAGACAAGACATTACATCATAGGTCAAACTATCTATGTCATATCCCGAGTCAATCCTCTTCGAGTCTGAAGAAGCCAAGCACACTCAATTCTAGGCTCCACATGGGCCATATTACTAGCACAATATGATATGGTTTATGTTCCTCAAAAATTTGTGAAAGGCCAAGCACTTGCTGACTTCTTAGCAGCTCATTCCGTCCCTGAGATATCTAAACTCTATGATGAGATTCCGGACGAGACATTGGAATCAAATATGATCTCAGAAGAATTTCCTACTTGGAGGTTGTTCTTTGATAGAGTTTTTAGAATTGGACCTGGAGGTTAGAGGCATATATGAAGTCCGACATCAAGATCTGGTACCATACCATGAAGCAGCAACCAGAATAGCTTCTTCATTCAAAGGATTCTTCATCGAACATGTACGTCGCGTATGCAATACAGAAGCTGATGCTTTAGCTAACTTAGCTGCAGTGTTGGCAGTTCCAGTCAAAAGACAACAAATGGTGGTTATCTCTAATAGAGAATTATTTTGTGTTGGAAACAACCATAACATTGAATTCAGTAACCTAACTGAAGTCAATGTCATTAGTGAGGACTGGAGGATACCTTTCATTGATTTTGCAATACATGACATATTGCCAGAAGATCTTAAACAAGCTACAAGTATCCGCCGTCGATCACTTCGATTCTATTATAATCATACTACTAAGACATTGTATCGAAGTACTTTTGATGGATTACTCTTGAGGTGTCTCGCTGGTGATGAAGCAAAGCAGATATTACGTGAAGCTCGTGATGGTGTTTGTGGAGCACATCAACCTGGTCCTAAACTACAGGATCGTATCCGACGTATGGACTACTACTGGCCTTCTATGGTATCAGATGCTATGATTATGCAAAAAAATGCCGTGCATGTCAAATCCATGCAGATTTCATTCACCAACCATCGAAATTTCTTCATCCAACTGAGCCTCATGGCCTTTTGAAGCTTGGGGCATGGATATAATTGGCCCTATCAATCCTCCTTATCTAAAGAGCATCGGTTCATCTTAGCTATAATCGATTATTTTTCCAAGTGGGCGGAAGCTATACCTTTGGTTGAAGTAAAAACTAGTAGTGTCATCAACTTCATTAAACATCATGTGATATATAGATTTGGTGTCTCTCGCCAAATCATTCATGATAATGGGCCACAATTCATCAGCCAGAAGTTTTATAGGTTCTGTGATGACAACAGAATCAATAATGTTGCCTCAACAGCCTATAATCCTGCGGCTAACAGGTTGGCTGAGGCATTCAACAAGACC
>JANAVB010024557.1:0-22131 GCA_029216955.1 Iris pallida
TTCTGGTCTTTTTCCCCTTCATCTTCCTGTCTTGCATAGGATCAGCATGTTGAAATGTCGGGAATACCTTCTTGGAAATGTATTTGGTCGGTTGGAATGGAGCAAATATCAGCTTTGGTCTGATCCCTGGGTTCCAGGGCTTCCCAACACAGAGTGATTGGCTATCAACAGGAGAACATTAATTTCGAGTTGTGGGTGATCATCAACCATGATTCTTACACTTGGAAGGAAAATCTCATCTATGTTTTATTTCCTCCTCATGAAGCTATGGTATTCTTCTATTCCCCTATCCAGTAATTGCACTATGGATAAGCTCATATGGAAACACCAGTGGATGGTGAATATACCACGAAATGGATACAGGGCTATTCATGAATATTTACATAATGACCTCCCATATCTGGTGCTAATGTGTTCAACGAATGGAAGAAAATTTTGGAAACTCTCTCACATATATCCCCTGTTCATCTCTTTGCTTGGCGAGTGCTGACTAACTCATTACCCACAAAATCAAACATCAATCGACGTATCTCTGATATTGCAGCAACATGCCCTATCTGTCAGATATGTGAAGAAACAGCTGACCACTTATTTTACATTGTTCTATTTCAGGTCAAACTTGGCAAGCCATTCCTGCAATCTCCTGTTTGATCGACCAACACAACAGTGTGCTCCTTATGACTGCTCTGCTACAAATTGGTGATAAAGATGTTATATCCAGCTGTTTATACCAAATATGGTCCTCTGGAAGGCCAGGAACAACTTCATCTTCAACAATGTCAGAATTTCTACACAAAGAATCATCTAGGATACGAAACTCCTTCAAGAGAAGCATGAAGCTGCGCGCAGATTGAGCACATCTCCCTCCATCTTGAATCCAACAGATTGGCTTCTCCAGCTCATTGGCAACCACCTTCTTCAGGAAAATGGAAAATCAATTTTGATGGGGCTACCTAGATGGTAAGATGGCAGCCTCGGCCATCTTACGTGATTCGGAAGGATGTTTCATCATTGCTTTCTCAAAATGTCAGGATGGTGGTTCACCAATTGAAGCTGAAGCTCTTGGTATTCATTTGGCATTGGTCATCATTGAGAGAAGACACCTGCAGTTTGTCACTGTGGAAGGAGACTGTAAGGTCATTATTGACTCCATTTCTCACCGGGAAGAATCCTCAGTTTGGCTCGCTCGACATACCATTGCAAATGCTAAGACATTACTTCACATGAACAATGGTGTTTTTTTCTCCTATATTCATAGGAATCTAAATGTTTGTGCTCATGTATTAGCCACCTACCTTTGTTCAAAACTTGTGAATATTTACAAGTTCATGATCCCTCCTTGTATTACTGATCTGATCATTGTGATAGATCTGTGTAACTCTGTTTTAAATGAATGAATGGTCTCTGTTTTTATGCTCAAAAAAAAAAACTTAAATTTCGGCTGTGTCCTTGCCTAACCGGTTGCGAATACCTCTAATTGCAGCACATACAAATATGATACGTATCCGAGATTATCATTAGAGTTTTAGGACTCCACTGACAGTGTGTCAGTGTTGAAGGTACCAAATAAGAGTTCTCACATTTGTGCATCAGAACATTCATTAATTTGTATTATAGAACTGGAAAGTTTTTGTGTTTAATTCGAGAGAGTATTTTGATGAGAGGATCACGTGTTGGCCTTTGAGTGGTTCCAAATCGAGTTCAACATGCAAGCCGTACAAATCCACATGTGAGTTCCTCTATATAAAACTCATGAGCATGCGAAGAAATAATATAATCTCCCATTCACTTTAGTTTTTCTTTAACAGTAAAAACATACTTAATACTATTGTGAGAGTATTTGGTACATCATTTTTAATATCCTTATATATAACACATAACTTATAAGACCACGCGCAATAGCCACTAGTATTATACATCGTTATCCTCCACGTCGTTGCCACCCTTGAAATATGTAGGTAATATGATTTCCTTAACCCTAGGCACGTAATCTTTTCTATGCACATGCATGCGAACCTTAAACAACTCTCACATGCCAGGAACCTAATGAAGATCTTCTCTGCTCTTTATTATACGAACTCATCTCCACTGTGGCTCAAACTCCGACCACTTGGCCACGGCCGCATGCATCTCCCTTAACCACTATGCTAGAGGTCACACTCAGCATGGTCATGATCTATTGATGCAAAATTATTCCTTCTCTTATGTTGAAGATGTTCTCGTAAGTCTGTTTGTGAAGATTAAGAATATAATTCTTGTTCTTAGGTCTTAATGGCTCTTGATTATATAAAGAGTGATTAATATGAGCCACATAGTTTCTGGCATACTCTGCATCCGGATCTCTTATTCTGTTCCCGATTGGTATGGTTTCTTGACACCAGAAGTGCTTTCCAAACGTTTGATTCGTAGTTTGTTCTTAGATCAGTTGAAGGTAAAAATATTAGTCTTTGAAACTTGGAGTTTTCCTTCCATTGACCTAGATATCTGAAGAGAAGGCAGAGTTGAACCACCCCCTTGATTAGGAGTTGGTAACAGACCTTTTTTATAGACAAATTCTGTGCCTAATCTGAAGAAGTCGTAGAAGAAGACATTAAGTAATGTTTCTTTTTAGACTTATTCAAATTTTGAGACATAGAATGTCCAGAAGGAAGAGTAGTCAAAAGACCATCTCCTTTCTTTGACTAACAAAACTGTCAGTCAAAGCTGCTCCTGAAGTAAAACTGCAGGAACAGAAGAAACAACTAAAGAGTTGTTTCTTTTTGAAGGGACTTTGTGTGCCATTTGTGAAGGAGCCTTAGCAAGACCACCCCAGTTCTAGTAGAACTTGGCAAAGAAGATATAGCTAAAGAACTATTCTTTTCAGTATAAAGTCTTGGCTAAAGAGCCAGATTTGGCACGCACACTGAGTCAGAGAGTTTTGACTTGTGGATGGTGGAATACACGCTGAAACAGGCTTGGTTAAAGAACCAGTGCTTTTAGCGTGATTTTGACTTTGGAAATAAACGCTGGAACAAGCTTGTCGGCGTGATTTTTGAGATTCAGTTTGCACGCTGGAACAAATTTGGCTAAGGAGCCAGTATTGTCAGCGTGACTTTTGATCTTGAAATTACACACTGGAATAGATTTGGCTAAAGAGCCAGTGCTGTCAGCGTGATTTTTGAGATTGCACACTGGAACAGGCTTAGCTAAGGAGCCAGTGCTGTCAGCGTGACTTTTGATTGCTGTCGAATTCGAGCACACAAGAGCGTGCGTGCTTGCAGTAGAGCTTCTGCCAGTGTTAGAGGTGACACTGTGGCAGAAAATCACCACTGGTTGCCAACAAGTTCTTAGGGACGTAGACAGATCGTCCCTTCGACTTGGCAGTGGTGATGGAGGCTGAAGTAGGCTTGCCACCCCTAGCCCGTTGCATTTCTTCATAGGCGAGTTGATCGAATTGGATCGATATCACCTTCTTCGTCGAGCCGATTGACGAAGTGTCGTATTGAGTTGTTGCCATCTCAGAAGAGGATATGGTTTTCCCCAGCAGAGTCGCCAATTTGCTTTTCATAAATAAATTCCTTTATTTATTGTGTATCTGGAAAAATTACAACTGTGGGAATCCGATCTAGAAGACGATCGCTTTATCCCTTAGACTATGGAAGAAGAAAGCTCTCAAAATTTCGACAGCAGTTGCAGATATCTGTGTCTCCGTTACAACAAATGAGAAAAAGAACTCTATTTATAGAGTCAAAAATAACTGAAAAGATAACTACTTCACCACCTGTGCCCATTTGAAAAATCACGCAGACTTCAAATACAAGCAGGGTTAGTGAGTAGTTACTGGACGTGGCCTGTAACTGTTGGACACACATGGCATTCGTGCATGGGTCGTGTGCAAGTTACAGGGCACGCATGAGAGAGATCGGTGGCATAGCTGCGACGTACTCCAGTTTGATGAAGTTTGAGATGAAATCCACGCAGACTTGTTGAAGACAAAATCCACGCAGCCTTGTTGATGAAAATTCACGCAGACTCGTTGAGGGCGAAATCCACGCAGACTTGGGGGAGAATACTTCAGAATTCACGCCAATTCGAAGCAAAAAGCTCAAAATTCACGCAAGCTTGAGGAAAGGAAAAAGTTCAAAATTCACGCAGACTGCCAGCTGTTGATTCGGCATGCTTCGTCTGACACAAAATCTCTGACATTGATTACACTGTCAGTTGCATTAAATGAGGATAAGGCTCATTAGTCATGCCAACTTGGTGAAGGCTGAGTCTTGCTGAAGAAGATTTCAAGAATCACACAGAAGACGGCCGTGATCTCTCGAGTTCCGTGCATACGTGGCATACGAGGAGACATTCCTTGACTGTTATGCTGCTAGTCATAATTACACTCTGACGTATGATGAGCTGTCTCTGCATGACTTTGAAGAAATGGTCTGGCAGAACTCAGCGTGACTTTATACTGTTTCCTGATCAACTTGCGTGACTTTTAAACACTTTCTGGATCAACTCAGCGTGACTTTCATTTTTGAGGCTACACCCTCCGGACTGGAGATACATTTTTAGGGGATTTTGAGGATGCCGAGCTGTTATACAACAGCTACTACGATCCTTTGTTGTACCCGGTATTACTGCCAGTGTCCCCTTTGGAGGACGTTGGGACTGAGGCCGATGATCCGGCTGATAGATAGATTTCCTTTTCTACATTGTTGTTATTTCATTTCTGTATTTTATTTCAGAACATTTCCCAATTGTATTTAAATTCCAAGTTTAATAAAGTTTTATTTTTCGATGTTGAGTTGTGACAAATATAGTGTGTTGTATGGTTACCTGCTACTGGAAAGCTTACTGCCGCCGTCTCAACAACGGTGCAGGCTGGGCATGATCCGGTTCGACCCAATTAGTTGGGATCGGGTCGTGACAACTTTCATCTAAAGGGTAAAGTGCATTTAAACCCTCCCTAGAGTTGTCGTTCGCAAAATAAGACTCCTTAGACCAAAAATGCAGTTTGGCCTCCCTTAGTTCGCCCGCGCGAGCGATTTACCCCATATTGTTTATTTTACCGTTAAATGGCTGTTAACTTTCAAAAAAAAATTAAAAAATACCTAAACTACCCTCCCCTATTTTCTACCAGCCCCCCTCCGTACCCCTTTCCACCGGCCAGCCTTCGCCGGCCGGCCTCCCCCTCCTCCCTCCGCCAGCCCTTGGACCCCCCTCCTCCTCCCTCCGCCAGCCCCCTCCTCCACCGACCGGCCTCCTCCCCCCCTCCTCCCTCCGCAGCCCTTCCGACCCCCCCCCTCCTCCCTCCTCCCTCCGCCAGCCCCCCCTTACACTAAACATTAACTTTCATCTAAAGGGTTATAGTGCATTTAAACCCTCCTAGAGTTGTCTCGTTCGTAAAATAAGACTCCTTAGACCAAAAATGCAGTTTGGCTCCCCTTAGTTCGTCCGCGCGAGCGATTACCCCCTACAGTCTATTTACCGTTAAATGGCTGTTAACTTTCAAAAAATTTTTTTTTTAAAATACCTAAACTACCCTCCCCTATTTTTACCAGCCCCCCCCCCCCCTCCGTACCCCTCTCCACCGGCAGCCCTTCGTCGGCCGACCTCCTCCCTCCTCCCTCCGCCAGCCCTTGCGACCCCCCTCCTCCTCCCTCCGCCAGCCCTTGCGACCCCCTCTCCTCCTCCCTCCGCCAGCCCTCCTCCCCCGACCACCCTCCCTCCACCGGCCCCTCCTCCCCCCTCTTCCTCCGCCAGCCCTTCCGACCCCCCCTCCTCCCCCTCCCCAGCCCCCCCCCCCCCTTACACTAAACATAACTTTCCTAAAGGGTATAGTGCATTTAAACCTCCCTAGAGTAGAGTTGTCTCGTTCGCAAAATAAGATCCTTACACCAAAAATGCAGTTTGGCTCCCCTTAGTTCGTCCGTGCGAGCGATTTACCCCCTACCGTCTATTTTACCGTTAAATGGCTGTTAACTTTCAAAAAAAAAAAAAAAAAACCTAAACTACCCCTCCCCTATTTTCCTACTAGCCCCCCTCCGTACCCCCTCTCCACCGGCCAGCCCCTTCGTCGGCCGGCCTCCCCCCTCCTCCCTCCGCAGCCCTTGCGACCCCCCTCCTCCTCCCTCCGCCAGCCCTTGCGACCCCCCTCCTCCTCCTCCGCCAGCCCTTGCGACCCCCCTCCTCCTCCCTCCGCCAGCCCCCCTCCCCCCGACCCCCCTCCCTCCACCGGCCGGCCTCCTCCCCCCCCTCCTCCCTCCGCCAGCCCTTCCGACCCCCCTCCTCCTCCCTCCGCCAGCCCCCCCCCCCCGGCCAGCCCCTTCGCCGACCCGTCCGAGTTGCACCCCTAATAATCAAGAAACTATTTAGAAGAAAAAAGAGATGAACTTTTTTTTTCTTCTCCATTTTTCTTCTTCTCAAATTTTAACTAACCCGGATATATGAAATCGAAAAAAAAAAAACACACCAACTGTAACTATAGTCAGGAGAACATACAAAAAACAATTAATAAAAAAGAAACAAACTGTATTTGAAAGAACAGTAGTGATTAATGTCCGGGCTACAGAGTTTGATTCCTAACAATATCATCAAGAAATTAATATAAGAAACGAAAGCACATGCATCAAGAAACTATTTAGATTAAAAAAACGAGCTATCAGTAACAAATATCATCAAGAAAGTAATATACACTCACGTACACATGCATCAAGAAACTATTTAGATTAAAAAAAAATGAGATATCAATCACATTTGTAAGAATAGTACAAACTACTTCCTAATTAGAAACGATCACAATCAAACGCTCGGTTGCGTTTTTGATCCGTCAAACTAAATCCCATGTGTTCCTACTCGATCATGAACGGAACAAAGAATTCAAAATGAATAAATCGAAACATCATTTTGATCAGAAACAATACCACGAAAGAATCTAATCAAATCTTACCAGGCGATGAACAGGGAGGACTCGAATCAGCCGACAGCGTCGAAGCTTAAAGAATGCGCCACCGATCGATCGTCGGCAGAGAGGAGCTTCAGCCGGCGATGATCTAGATGATCGCCCTGGCCGCAAGCTCTGTAATAGGAGGTTGAAATTAATTCTTCAACAAGAAATTAATTAACCAGTAGAGGAAGAAAAGAGTGACGAATTCACCTGTTCGATGGCGGGAAGAAGAACAAGAGGAGGAATTCTGACACACTCCCTCTGCCTCCGATTTATAAGGGATGGGCTGAGCCCAACATGAACAGAAGAAATGATGGTAAAAAAATACTAAATAGGCCAAGGAATAAATATTACGCCAAATATATCAAAAATATTACAAAATACGTAGGAATTAAAATTGGGGGGATTTTTCGGAAATGATGGTAAAAATCTACACATCTTAGAATAATTTCGTGTTTGGAGAATTTCCAATTGAACTAGGGCTTGATCCTGACTGCTGAGTCTGACTATGATGACGTTTGGCTTACCCAAGGTTGTTACCTCCTAAAGTATTCCTCTTTAGGCGATGTAAACCCTTTTGTCTAATTTTTTATTTATCTAAATCCTTTTTTACTTGGAATCCTACGTCCATATCTTATATAGGGTAAAGTGCAAAAAATTCCTCGTTAAATTTGTGTTTTTTGCACTAAAAGATCGCATGCTCTTAAAATTGCCAAAAGTATGAATTAAGCTCATTTTGCCCCCAAATGACAATTTTACCCATGCCCCCCCCCTCCTTCTTCGGCTGTGTTCGCCGGCGAGGAGGAGGAGGGGGGTGCGCTCGCCGGCGACCGGCGACGGAGGCGGAGGGGGGGTCGGGGGTCGGGTGGGGGGGGGTCGGGGGTCGCTCGCCGGCGAGGAGTGTCACCCCCATTTTCCGTAATTCGTATTTTACTCGTACTTTGATTTTTGGCACGCATTTTATTTTCTCGACTTGTGGATTTTGGTTTCTCGTAAATGGTTTTGAACCATGGCTTGGTTTCATTTTGGTTGGTTTGGTTTGGTTTGGTTTGGTTTGGTTCAACATGAGTGGAACACCTTAGCCTATTCTCTACCTCCATTCCATCACAACCACCCTCATTAAAAACCCACTAACCTTTTCTCTCTCCTCCATAACTTCATTAATTCCTACAAGTTCTTCTTCTTCCTTCTTCCACACAACTCCCCAACCCATAGACAAGTGCATCGTGCCACTACATGAGAACCACATTTTCTTGGTCCATTTGCTAGAATAGGACATGGTGATCAACATTAGAGCTTGGTGTTTTGTGATTTGGAATCTCCATTGTTGTAGATCTAATGTTTCCCTATTTTCGGATTTGCTTGGTTTTGATCTGTTTAAGTTGGATTTTATGGGTTTTTGATGTTCTCATGTGGAAGAGCATTCAGTTTCACCCAAGTTGGAACTTTGGAAATCCGGATTTGGAGTTCGGATGACCAAGTTATGATGCTGTGTATGAGTTCAACCACGGTGTTCTTGCTGTTTGGAGAAGACAGTGAGCAGTGTGCAGAGCTGTTTAGCTTACGCACACTGGGCTGCGCACGCTCTTTAGCGCTGCGTACGCAGACTTGGGTACGCTTTCTATTGGAAGCGTGTCCCCTTCAGCGTGCGTGACTTTTCACGCTTACGCTGCCTGCTTCAGCGTGCGTGACTTTTCACGCTTACGCTGCCTGCCTCAGCGTGCGTGACTTTTCATGCTTACGCTGCCTGCCTCAGCGTGCGTGACTTTTCACGCTTACGCTGCCTGCCTCAGCGTGCGTGACTTTTCACGCTTACGCTGCCTGCCTCAGCGTGCGTGACTTTTCACGCTTACGCTGCCTGCCTCAGCATGCGTGACTTTTCACGCTTACGCTGCTCCCCTGCGTGCGTGTATTTACGCCTACGCTGCTCCCCTGCGTGTGTATTTTATCATGGAGATTTGGTTTTATTTTCTTCAAGCTTGGCTCTTCTATAACCCTATTTATTGATATTTTATTAGATGTTTTACGCCCATTTTATATCCTTACGCCTTTTGTGTCACGCCCCGCTCCCGGATAATCGGGTACGGGTCGATGCATGCCCGGCCTACACTGTCGTTGACAACGGTAGTGAGCCGTCTGGTCATCAAATAACATATAATCTCATCACAGCATCTAATCACGGGACTAACTAACCATCACAGATATCCACTATATAATTATTACAACTTATACATGAATGTCCGGGTACAAAACCGGGTGAAAGATAAATGATACAACAATGACATATAATCAAATACAATCAATGAATTCCTATACATGAAACTATCTATCTCCATATCAAGTGAGCTCCAATGCTAGCCATGACAATATAAATGTCCATCTCACCTATAATCAACGATCCAGTCAGAAAAGGAGCAAAGTACAATGTAACTCAATAAAACTCACCATGAGATCAATGGAACGGTACATCAAAGTATAACTGAAAGACAGGAAACATGATGAACAATAAGCATGCACTAGCTACGTGTACATATGCAAATGGACGTTATCAACATGTGGGGACTAATATGTAATCAGGCATATCAAATATGCTATCAGTCAATATATCAGGCATGTCTGACGACAATGCTATCAGTCACGCAATAATCAGGCATGTCTGATGACAATGCTATCAGTCACGCACGAAATGGACTTAGGCATACGGAGTATGCTATCAGGCAATGTTTGTCCAATATCAGTCAATCACATGTATCTAGAACGTCCCCCACCCGACACAAAAACAATGCAAGCAAGCAATCAATCGAGAACAAGTGCAATAATGGAACAAGACAATGTGTGTGTAATGCATGCAATGATGGAAATATCGAGTACATGTACTTGCCTTCACTTCGGGGGTTAGTCCAATTCTTCAAAATCACCTAGAAGAAGAAATTAATAAATATATTTAGAGATAACTTCCAATATCCTTAATTTCTATTTGGTTTTATTTATTTAACCACAAAGCCATACTAGCTTAACTTAGTTTGACCCATAGACTTGAGCCCATATGATGGCCCATAAAAACATATTGACTAGCATATTCAATTGAGCCTATCTCATAATTTAATAAGTTCAACTACAGAAATCTAATTAATGTTATAGGCTCTATTAGAGTCATAACTCAAGTTTCTTGAATGAACTCAGAACTAGGATCCAACCCAAACACCCATTGATATTATGGACTCATAATAGGACATTTCGAATATGAAAACTGAACCCTCAACAAACATGTTCAAATGGGCTCATAACACATATTCGAATATATGTGAGCAGAACATAATTGGGCTCACATTCGAATGTGGATGAGACTAACGGCTAGTATCAAACTTAGTCGACGGCTAGTTATCAAGAACCGAACTCCAGAACACTGAATGATATATTCGAACACATACAACCTGAACGTATATTTCCGAACAGATTCGAACACAACTGGATATTTATACAGAACAGAAACACATTTAACTACCATAGACTCATAATTCGAACAGAACCTACTCTTACATTCGAATAGAACACATTTAACTACTGGACTCAGAACAACCCAACGGCTAATGAACAGTGTATAGCCAACTAACCGATTCTTAATATGGCACTGAAAATAGCCTTGCCCTGGTTTTCCCCAAGTCCATAGCGAACGCTCATAACAGAGGAGAGAAGAGGAGAACATACCTGTGTTAAGGAATGCAACCGATCGTGTCTTGATTGTCCAATACTGCAATCCTTGGGTCCAGAACTGATCGTTAGATTGGATCAGCCATTCCATCGAACGGTTGGCGTGCAAGAACAGAGAGGATGGGTGTTAGTTCAATTTGAATCGATCCGACTCCAAATTTGGAGAGAAGGCACCAGATTAAACATAGAACTCACCAAAACCGTTCTTGATCCAAAACCAAAACAAAATCGATCGATGATCGATCACTACAGCTCCGATCTCTAAACCCAGGAAAGCAAGAACTCAGATTCGAAACACTCGCCAATATCGATCCCAATACTCAAGAATTCACAAGGAGATGATCGAAAGAGATGAGAACACCTACCAGTGTTGGATCGAGCTGCGCACGAGTTGATCGGGGAAGACGACGGTAAACTTCGACAGAAAGGACGTCGTCGTCGGCCTTGTCTACACAGGACGTGCCATGATCGCCATTGCTGTAGCTTCCCAAGCTCGGAGGAGGGCTCAGTGAAGAATGAAGCAGGGCTTCGCCGTCCTGGAGAAGTGATGAAGAAGAAGAGGGGTCGGGGTCTTTTATAGGTGGGTGGTCGAGGCGGTTGGGCGGCCAGCTGTCGGTGGTTGGGCGGTTAGACGGTTAGGGACTGCAGGTAAAACGGTTAGGAAGAAGCTTCTGGAAGGGCTGGGTTTCTTGGCCTCGCCGTCGACGTTGTCGACTCGTCGTCGTCGCTCTGTTCCCAGTACAGAGCAGAGGAGGGAAGGTGTTGAGTTTGAATGTTTGAAGAAGTAACAGAATGAATGAATGAACGAATGGGCTTATAACCAACGGCTACCATTGGAAATGGATCCGGTTTATCGGGTCTTAGGGTTAAGGGTTATCGGGTATGGATCCGATTGGATCTGTGCCCACAGAGTTAACAGGCCGGCTGGCTTTAGAGTTGGGCTGGAATTTAGGAATAGTTGAATTGATTAAAGAATAATCAAATAAATTAAAGGAAATCAATGGTAAATAAATTTATAAAATCAATAATAATAATTATTAGGAAAATCATCAAGTTAACCCAATTTTATAAAATACCTTAATTATAAGGAAAAATCCTTAATGATTAATCAATGAGTTTAAATAGAATCTTAGAGAAATCTAATTAACAATTGGAATAAAGGATTTAACATAACTAGTAAATCAATATTGATAATTAATGAAAAAAAATAAAAATAGAAAGAAAACTCATTCTTAGACAAGTGGAGTTACATTTTGTCATGAACTTGATAACCACGAATTATTTAATATATTTGGTAATGATATACCTGACACGATAGTGGCCCATTGCGGTGCACTCCTGACATATGTTTCTCTTTCTTGCTTAACACGATTGATAATGCACATGACTGATGAGGGTACTGAATTGATGATAACTTGGCAGTGAACTTGACATTATGAACTTGACATGATATACCTGACATGATAGTGGCCCGCCGTGGCGCACTCTTGACATGATAAACCTGACCTTATATTCCTTGGAATGCTGTTGCGACGGCTAACACGACTTGACTAGAATAAATGGCCTGGACACCGTGGGTGACTGTGTTTGTACAAATGAATCCGTCTTGTCTTGCATCATGTCTAGGACATGAATCCCTGATTTCCCACGGTCGGGGATTCATACTGAATATGGATAGGATTAATGACTAGATTGACCAAATAGTTCATGGAGAGTTCCCAGTTACCTGTTGCCCCTTTGGTCCCGGCCTTATATATATATACATGGGATTTGTTGCTATCCGTCGAGATGAGCGCACTTCCAGCCCGCCGTCGAACGTGGTACCTTAGGACACATGTATCTTACTACAGTGTGTCTGCTATATCAAGCTATCTTTTTCTTTCTTGCTGGGATCACTCAGGTAGTAACAAACAGGTAACCGGACTTGGAATTCTCATTGCATCTTGTTAGTAATTAGGCCTGTGATAACCCTAGTTAGTTAAAGTATCAAGTCGTAGTTCTTGCTTGGCCGTGAAATGATTGATTGGAGTCTAACCAGTCTAGTCTTGTCCTGATCCTGTCCCAGATTGTTATGAGACCAAAATGCTTGTATTTATTTTACCGATAAATGGTGAATATTCCAAGTTCTGTTCAGACGAAGGGTTACAACCCCGGTCCTTATTTGGTTTACGGGTTGTAACCTGGTTATCTGATTAGTCCCATGGTTATCTCATCGTATATCATCATGTCTTGCTTCTGCCCATATGTCCTGTCTCTTATTGATATTGTACAGGATTGTCTTTTATATTCACCTTTCATGCTTTTTCTTAAATTACTGTTTCTTATTATGTATTCATACTTTTGTGCTAATTGCTGGCTTTTGTTCTTATTTCGTGGCCTCCTTGTGGCACTTGCTCTTTCTGGGGTCTGACCCAGCTGGTTTTGTATGGCCAGATTTCGGAGCAATCCTAGGGGATCTACATGCTTTCCAGCCAGATGGTGACCACTAGAGAGAATCTTGGCAACGAGTGGGTTTCTTTTGTTCTCCCACTGTAATTGTAATTATTCTTTTGAGGCATTTAGCCGGCGAGCACCTGTTAGCTCGATGCACTTTACTTTCTGTCTGCCTACGGACTGTAAACATGATTGGCAACACGAGGTTGATCATGTATGACTTAACTCTTGCTAGTCCTTACATTTGTACAACTAGCTTCATGATCATCTGGATATGTAATGTTTGGGACGCCTTACAATTGTATATTTGGGGATCTGATGTCTTGTTACTATCATTATTTCACTACCAAAATACACCCATTTAGCGACGGCTTTTTAGCGACGAAAATTTTTCGTCGGTATTAGCGACGGTTTAGTGGCCGCTCAGCGACTGAATTTCGACTACAAGCATTTTGCCATTTTTATTTTAATTTTAGGAGGAGGAAAAGTCGCTCAGCCGTCGCTAGACTGACGGTAACATAGCGACGGATCTTCCCTAGTCGCAACACAGTCGTATATTTGGCGGGAATAGTGTAGGAAATTGGCGAAACATATTTTCGACGACGTAGCGACGGATAGTCAGTCGGCACTTATCCAAAAGGGCGACAACCGGGCGACGGATATATACCAGTCGCTAGTCCGTCGCTAAATTTACGTTCCAGACTTTAAATAAAACGGCAGGGGGAACTTTTCGTATTCCCCCAAATTCACTCTCTCTCCTCCCCCTCTCTATCTCTCTCTCTCTCTCTCTCGCCAGTGTCGGCTTCGGTGATCGGCGTCGGTGTCGTCGTCGTCGTCCTCTTCTCTTCAACCGAAGGTAACCCCCCTCTCTCTCTCTCTCGATCTCTCTCTCTCTCTTCACGGTGTCGTGGGCTGGGCGGCGCGCTTGGGGCTGGGCCGTCCGGGGCTTGGCGGCTGGCTTGGGTCGGGGGCTGGGCGGCGGGCTTGGGGCTGGGGCGTCGGGTCTGGGCGGTGGGCTTGGGGCGGGGGCGTCGGGGTCTGGGAGGCGGGCTTGGGGTTATGGGGCGTCGGGGTCTGGGCGGCTTGCTTGGGTCGGGGTCTGGGCGGTGGGCTTGGGGGGGCGGCGTTGGGGCTGGACGGCTGGCTTGGGTCGGGGGCTGGGCGGTGGGCTTGGGGTGGCGGCGTCGGGGGCTGGGCGACTGGCTTGGGTCGGGGGCTGGGCGGTGGGCTTGGGGCGGCGGCGTCGGGGGCTGGGCGGCTTGCTTGGGTCGGGGTCTGGGCGGTGGGCTTAGGCGACGCGGTCCGGGGCTGGGCGGCTGGCTTGTGTCGGGGGCTGGGCGGTGGGCTTGGGTGGGGCGTCGGGGTCTGGGCGGCTGGCTTGGGGCGGGGGCGTCGGGGGCTGGGCGGCTGGCTTGGGTCGGGGCTGGACGGTGGGCTTGGGGCGGCGGCGTCGGGGGCTGGGCGGCTGGCTTGGGTCGGGGGCTGGGCGGTGGGCTTGGGGCGACGGCGTCGGGGGCTGGGCGGCTGGCTTGGGTCGGGGGCTGGGCGGTGGGCTTGGGGTGGCGGCGTCGGGGGCTGGGCGGCTGGCTTGGGGCGGGGCGTCGGGGGCTGGGCGGCTGGCTTGGGTCGGGGGCTGGACGGTGGGCTTGGGGCGGCAGCGTCGGGGGCTGGGCGGCTGGCTTGGGGCGGCGGGCTTTGGTCGGGGGCGGCGGGTGGCTTTGCTTCTCAAATTCATCTGATTTTATATATTGGTTAAATAATGTGTTATCCATATTGGGTGTTTCATTAGTTGGTGGTGTTGGATTAGTAAATGTGAATATATATGGAGTTTGGATTCATGGTGTATATGTTCACTGTCTCAAGGACAGTACGAGTTCTATCAGTTGTGTGCTTCTGTATAGATGTATATATCTATACATCTAGCTGTGATATACATATGTGTATGTGACAATCTCAGTTAGCGACGGACTAGTTACCGGTTAGCGACGGATATTTCCAGCTCCATTAATTGTATTAATCTACGGTACGACATGGTGACGGATATTCCCTGCAGCCATTCGACTGGCGAGGCAGAAACTATGTTGCCGTAGATAAAGTTGCCTGTCCTACGACCCTCATCCCTCGGCAATGATGATACGACAACCCATCACTATATCTTATATAGTAGTAGATGATGTCTTTGTATTACATTAGTGAGTTCATCTTGATTCTGTACGTACGTCCTTCAGATACTAGATACGATAAGGTTAACATATACTACACGATATGTATACAGAATATAGATGATTCACACTAATGTATGCTAGAATGAATCTTGGGTTGTGTTCTGAGCCATCCGTTCTCACACTTAAAACACATAGGAATTAGTAGTGTGAGAGCGCCGGAGAGAGTGAGAGCGCCAGAGGGGGAGAAGAGAGAGAGAGTAAAATAGTACGACATGGTGAAGTAGTACTGTATTTTGGCTCCAGTTCCAGCTCCATTTGATCTACGGTACGACATGGTGATCAGGACATAGTCTCTGCAGCCATTCGACTGGCGAGGCAGAAACTATGTAGCCGTAGATAAAGTTGACTGTCTTCCGACCCTCATCCCTCGGCAATGATGATACGGCAACCTATCACTATATCTTATATAGTAGTAGATGATGTCTTAGTATTACATTATGTGAGTTCATCTTGATTCTGTTACGTTCTTCAGATACTAGATACGATAAGAACATATACTACACCATATGTACAGAACATAGATAATTCACACTAATGTATGCTTAAATGAATCTTGGGTTGTCTTCTGAGCCATCCGTTCTCGCACTTGGCAAAAAATCGAATTGGTAATACTTTATCGGCTTTCGAAAATGTACTCAAATTACATGATGGTTCTTTTAGTTAGCTTGCTTATGTTACAAATATATTATTGTGACTATCGATCTTACCAGATGGCACCCATGACCCGAGGAACGGCACGTCGTTTGAAGAAAACAGTGAATGCTGAGGTGGCTCCTCCTACAGTTGAGGAGGAAGTGGAACAGGTTGCTAGTGAGACCGGAAGTTCTATTCATCCAGCACCGGTAGCTAGTGAGACCGAGAGTTCTCTTCAATCAATCTTTGCAAGGGACGACATCTCTCCTCGCGCAAAAAAACTCGCTTTTTCGAGGTGGATGCGTGAACGTATCACTGAGCGTTTGCGTGAGCAGCATGTTTCTCATTAGCTATTAGTACTGATTTGTATTGGACTATTTGTATTGGGTATTTTTGTATTAGACTATTTGTATTGGACTACTTATTGAGTTGTTTTTGTATTAGACTATTTGTACTGTCCTCCGACCCTCATCCCTCGGCAATGATGATACGACAACCAACAAGAGAGAATATTAGATCCATCTCAGTATGACGTATACTCTGAGAGATCACAATTACAAAAATGATATCAGTAGTGAGATTGAGTGCTGGAGGAGATATTATCAGAGTATACGTCCTATTCAGATTGGTTTCCCACCGTTACTAATTTTTTCTGACAGCATGGTGGATGTGCTCCGTCAACAGAATCTTGCTCTGAACCAAAACTTTGCCATGGAGCTCAAGTAGACATCCTTCGTGTAGAGCTCGAGTGAGAGGTTCCTGACAGCATGGTGGTCTCATTTGTCAAAGTATTCGTGCTCATTCCACATTAATTGTGGGACGAGCACGGATACTTTGACAAAGGAGACCACCTTGCTGTCAGGAACCTCTTACTCGAGCTCTACACGAAGGATGTCCACTTGAGCTCCGGGGCAAAGTTTTGGCTCGGAGCCAGACTCTGTTGACGGAGCACATCCACCATGCTGTTAGAAAAAAATAGTAACGGTGAAAGACCCATCTGAGTAGGACGTATACTCTGATAGTATCCCCTCCAGCACTCAATCCCACTAGTGATATCATTCTTGTAAAGGTGATCTCTCAGAGTATACGTCCTACTCAGATGGAGCTCTCAGAGTATCCTCTCCGGTTGGTTGTTCTGAGCCATCCGTCCCAGGGATTTGATTCTGTATTTTGGTTTCTGTATTTGGCTCCAGCTCCATTTGCATTTGATCTACGGTACGACATGGTGATCAGGACATAGTCCCTGCAGCCATTCGACTGGCGAGGTAGAAACTATGTAGCCGTCGATAAAGTTGCCTGTCCTCCGACCCTCATCCTCGGCAATGATGATACGACAACCTATCACTATATCTTACATAGTAGTAGATGATGTCTTAGTATTACATTATGTGAGTTCATCTTGATTCTGTTACGTTCTTCAGGATAATTGATGTCTATTTTATATTAATTTGGTTTGGTCTATATAATTCTTGGATAATTGGTGTACATTATATATTGGTTTGGTTTATGCATATTTTTTCAGCTCCATTTGCATTAGTCCTGCAGCCATTCGACTGGCGAGGCAGAAACTATGTAGCCGTAGATAAAGTTGTCTGTCCTCCGACCCTCATCCCTCGGCAAATGATACGACAACCTATCACTATATCTTATATAGTAGTAGATGATGTTAGTATTACATTAGTGAGTTCATCTTGATTCTGTTACGTCCTTCAGATACTATATACGATAAGAACATAGATGATTCACACTAATGTATGCTAGAATGAATCTTGACTTGTGTTCTGAGCCATCCGTTCTGATCAAGCATCTTCCTTCTCCTCCTCCACCATGGCTCTGAACCAATCTGCTCCTCCCTACTTCCCTTCTTCTTATTTAACTCTCTCAGCCGCATATGATATCCAGCTCAAGTGTAGAGTCGGGGAGAAGAAGTGGACAGGAAGAAGAGGGGGAGGCAGCACAGCCGGCGGCATGATCCGGAGGAAGTACAAATGTTTTCTTCAAATTCGTAGGAGAACTATATATATCTTTTAACAATATGTTATCTTGTCAAAGACCCTTAATGTGACAACCATGTTACCGCGGTATCGAAAGACTAACATGTCATAATTTCTAAGCCGTGTGTTTTGACATAATCCTTCCAACTCTTTCCTCCTATGTAGTAATCTTGCATTATTACATAGAACTGAAATCCGGATGGAGGATTATGTCAAAACACACGGCTTAGAAAATTATGACATGTTAGTCTTCCGACACGCGGTAACATGGATATCACATTAAGGGTCTTTGACAAGGTGATATGTTGTGAAAAGATATATCCTTATAGTTCTCCTACGTATATTGAAGAAAACCTATGTACTTCCTCCGGGTCATGCCGCCGGCTGTGCTGCTTCCCCCTCATCTTCCTGCCCACTTCTTCTCTCCCGACTCTACACTTGAGCTGGATGTCATATGTGGTTGAGAGAGTTAAATAAGAAGAAGGGAAGTAGGGAGGAGCAGATTGGTTCAGAGCCATGGTGGAGGAGAGAAGAAGGAAGATGCTTGATCAGAACGGATGGCTCAGAACACAAGCCAAAATTTATTCTAGCATACATTAGTGTGAATCATCTATTTCTTATCGTATATAGTATCTGAAGGACGTAACAGAATCAAGATGAACTCACTAATGTATGCTAGAATGAATCTTTGGTTGTGTTCTGAGCCATTCGTTCCGATACTTGGCAATTAAGTCATTTGACTGGTGGGCAGCAACTATATATAAGGCTACTTGCATGTTCTTCCAACTTTAAATTACAAGATTACTACATTTGGTTACATAAATCACTAACCTCATCGCGGCCATTGTTTACAGTCTTGGTCTCAACTGTCTTCGATTCTATGATCCCATGCTTTCGAAAAATAGACAACGCAGACTCCATGGAATAGAATGGCCTTACATGCAAATCGTCTGTGATTATGTATCCTTTCCCTCCTTTCACAAACACGCCATCCTTGTTGCCTCCATCTGCAACCCCCTCCCACGCAATATCCTCATCCATTACCTTACCACAGGACATCGAACGCCAATAACCGAACTATATATACAGACGGTGAGTCTTGGTGTAGCACTCAAATGTGGGGCATCCGTCAATTTTCTGTCGAGTAAATTGGCGCTAGGATGCGTTGACATGCTCTACGAAAGCGTCCAGAATCTTGACACTAAGTATCTGGAGACCGAAGCTTGCAAGAAGATGCTGCTCGACCCTAGAAGTGAAGCAGAAAGGCTACGTGAGGGTTTAAAACTCAATGTCGATGATTTAAAACTTCGGATAATTTACGGGTGCCCCACATTGAGTGCTACACCAAGACCCACCGTGATGAGGTTAGTGATTTATTTAACCTAAGACATGGGATCATAGAATCGAAGACAGTTGAGACCAAGACTGTAAACATTATGTGAGTTCATCTAGAATGAATTTTGGGTTGTGTTCTGAGCTATTCGTTCCCATACTTGACAATTAAGCATGTGAAATAGAACTGATTATGTTTAGTTTGTCTTACGATATAGATTTTTACATCCAAATTGAAATGGATCGTTACTTCGTTGTTCGTATATAGATGTACTAGCGGATCAACCTCCTGGACCGTAGGTACTTATAAGTATTGACCGTGTCGGATTAGTATCGATCTATCGTTTTGGTATGGACCGTATCGGTTGGTATTGGCCTTAGCGAATTGGTATCGTCCTATGCGATATGTATCGGCCGTATAGCCATTAAGTCATATTGGTTTTATCGATTTGGTATCGGTCATATCCGATAGGTATCGGCCGTGCTGGATTAGTATAGACTATTTCGGATTAGTATCGTGGAAGGTTTAGTAACAAGTGTACTTGGATTTCTCTCTTCTAGAGCTAGATTACCATTGCAAGAGAGTCACGAGAGCGTAGATGGCCAGTTACAGAACATACATACTTCCTTTTCAATCTCGCTTTTCCTGATGGAAAATGAAGTATGTATGTTACTGTAACTGGCCAATCACGATCTGGTGATTCTTTGCAATGGTATTCTAGCTCGAGAAGGAGAAATTCAAGTACAATTGTTACTAAACCTTCCACGATACTAATCCGAAATAGTCTATACTAATCCAGCACGACCGATACCTATCGGATATGACCGATACCAAATCGATAAGACCAATATGAATCCTAGCTATTCGGCCGATACATGTACATATCGGATATAGGACGATACCAATATGATACGTCCTATACCAAACTGATAGACCGTACTAATCTGATACACTAGATACTAAGTACATCTAGCATCTCTGTGGATCCACAAATTACTGCACGATAGTACCAACGACTCCAGTTACATCCGGTTATTGGTGAGTACATGATTACATAGTAATTTGTTAGTCTTATGATACAGATTTTACTCTCTCATGCTACCAACGTCACAACTTTTCGAGTGCTGCTCCCTCTAATGATGATGAACGCAAAAAACCAACGTCACAACTTTTATAACTTGAGTAAATTTCTTTACCCTATATGAAAATTTCTGTTGTCAGAAAGATGGCTCCTAGGACTCGTCGAGGTGGTGCTGCTAGTCGAGGAAGGGGTCGAGGCAAAAACCCTTGGAGGTCGACACGGAGGAAGTCTTCCTCGTCAAACAAGAGCCGGTGACTGTCAAGGAAGAACCGATGACCATCAGGAAGAGATTGCTCCCAAGCTTGAAGCTAAGGAGGAGCCACCGTCAGAGAGTAGTAGCATCGGGACTGACCCTCCTATCCCTACAGAAGACCTCAACCAGATTGAGCCTTCGTATGCAAAGTGGCTGATAGAATGGTACATCCTCAACGCAAAATCCTCTGTGGGATGAGTCATCGTCTGACTTGTGGTCTTGTGTTGAGGCCAAAGTCGATTTTCCTATGTGTTGGAATATTTGTGAAAATTTTGGGAATATTGTGCTATGATCGGTCGTCAGGATTGGATATTAGGTTACTGTACTGGCCAACTCTTTCCTATGTGTTTTGGAATATTTGTGAAAAATTGGAATATTGTGCAATGATCGGATTATAACGATGGATATTAGGTTACTCTTCCGGATAACTGATGTCTATTTTATATTAATTTGGTTTGGTCTATATGATTCTTGGATAATTGGTGTGCATTAAATTCGTATGTGCATATTTTGGTCTATGTGATTCTTGGATAATTGGTGTGCATAATATATTGGTCTATGTGATTGTTGGATAATTGGTGTGCATTATATATTGGTTTGGTTTATGCAAATTTTTGCGAACAGCTAAAAAGCTGTAATTTTTTTTCAAAATATTCTCAGTTAGCGACGGACTTGTGACCGTTTTGCGACGGAAGTCTCCAGTTTCGACTACTTTTCGACGGTTATGCCGTCGCTAACTGGACATTTGAAATTTATTCCCAGGTAGCGACGGATGATCGACGGAAAATCAGTCGCATGATTTATTGTTCGACGGACTAGCGACGACATATCCGTCGCCCGTATTCTGGAAATAACAAGAATTTCCAGAACAAGGTCGACGGTTAATCCGTCGCTATGCGGTCGATACATTGCGACGGCTTAGCGACGACTTATCCGTCGCCACGTTGCTAGAAATGACATGAAATTCCAGAAGCTGGCCGACGGCTTTTCCGTCAGAAAGCCGTCGCTAATCCGTCACTTGATATCGACGGTATCGACGGATTAGAGACGAAATGATACGATCTGATACGCCTTTGCGACGGGTTAGCGACGGCTTTGCTCGTCGGTATTGTGTACATAGTTCAGTACTTAAAAGCTGAGGTGGACGAGATTCCGTCGGCAATGCGTCGCTAATGCTTCGTATGGTGACGTCGACTATCCGTCGCTTTTCCGTCATGTGACGACAACTTAGCGACGGATGGTTATTAGCGACGAGGTGATTGCCGACGGATTTTTTTGGCCAATATCCGTCGGTAAGCGATCGCTAATGGTAATTACCGTCGTCTTAGCGACGGATGCGGCCGTCGCTAAATCGATAAATTTTGGTAGTGTTTGTTGAGATTGAGACACTAGGCTTGTTATTGACCCTAAGAGACTGATGGCTTGTAGAAAACCCTCATATTTCTAGACAGCCGTGACCGTATGGTGAGATGGATTCCATTTCATTATACGTAGCTGGCTATGTCCGCCCCCGCTCTCCAGTATTCTGGTTCTGGGGCATGACAAT